>PVJC01040108.1:0-15961 GCA_004026665.1 Murina feae
TGACAGGTCATCTCCTCCCACCCCCACAACTTTCTCCCTGGAGTCATAAAGTAAAGGGATTTAGAATCTTCCAAACCATAGAAATTTATATGAGGAGACCTCATGATGCCTTACTCTTGGCTGCCAGGCCCATGGGATAACCCATGATCCCCTCACTTGCGATCCTAGAGACTCCCTGACACAAGGCCTGGGAATACCGGAGTGGGAAGCTGCCCTAGCAGGTAGGTACAGTTCCCATTTCACCTTCCAGTAAAAGTCTTCAGGATTCGCCAGTGGTCTGAATGCAGTCTCTGTCTGAAATCCCATCAGCCCAGATTTGAGCTTCTGTCATTAGCAATGCTGAAGTTTCTGTGCACAGAATTTGTGGGATGGATGAGTCAGAAAGGACATTAGAAACCCACTGGTTATCTACTCTTTGGAGCGTCCAAAAAGAAAAGAGAAAAGGTCCAAGTGGTCATTTTCCTTAAGGATGACAATAAGTTTCCTGTCTATAAAATGGGCATAACCCATGCCCTATCTCTCTGCCAGGTTGATGGTGGGACACGATAAAGTTTAGAGAGGACAATCAGGCATCAGTAGACTCTGGATCCTTATGGTGAGAGTCAGACAGTGGTTCCACCAAAAGAACCACAGAGACATCATGAGGAACTACGAGAAGGAGGAGGGTAGGATGGAGGTGTTATAGACCAGTGGGGTCAGATTGGATCTTGGTTCAACAACCTCAGTACTTGAGTTCTGGATAGGAAAGAATTCAGAGCCAACACTCAAACTATTAAAGAAAGTTTATTTAAAAAATCACAGAGGTAGAAGAAGTGAGTGGTAAAATAAATGGGCTCAGAAAACAAGTTACACGCAAAAGAAGGGCCCTTGGAGCTTAGGAGAAAGAATGGTAAAGGTAACAGGTCTAGGGTGGGAAGAAATGGGGGATGAGAAAATGCACAAACATAACTCCCCAAAGGGAGAGTATGCTGAATCCTTCCTCCTAAGGGCTTTTAAGGGCATGCATCTTAGGAGAGTCCCAGGGAAGGATCTCAATAGAATATTCATCAGATTTCCAGGTGTATCCTTTCAGAGTCATGGTCTCTACTCGGCAGGAGGTCATTAGTCAATGTGATTGGTTGGTCCTGATGTCAGCCATTGCATCGCTTGTCTGGTTTTGCTACTTTTCTGGGACTAGCATTGAAATGCAACTGAGGCCTAGATGTTATCCCTAAGGGTTAATGCTTAAGGGAGTGGTCAGGCAAGGGTCCAAATGGAAGTCTCATGAGACCACTCTTTGGCCCCTTGATCCTCCTCGAAGGGTGTTTATCGCATGACTAGAGACATGCCAGGGGAGGAAAGGTCAGTGGGAGATTCAGACTTCATGACCAATAATATGCTAGGGGAGGAAAGGTTACCTTGGGGGTAAGGTCCTTATTTTCCCAGTTTTTCCTCTTTTTGTTGCTAGGCACCCTGGTGACCTTATGCACCTGCCCTATCGTCATTGCTCTGTTCATGTCTGTCTAACTGCCAACCATGGAAGATACTTCCATCTTTAGCTCTTCACCTCCAGAGCCTGTGGTTTCATAGCCTCTTGAATAAAATTGTGGCCTGAACTCCAGCCTCAACTCCAGGTTGAGTCACCAATAGTAAAGTTGTTCTCATGCACATCCTATGAGCTAAATCAAAGCCTTCCCAGGTGCTGTGTGCGAGGAAAAAAAGAAATTAATGATCCTGACAGGACTGCTTGTCTGCACTGAGTCAGTTCTCACTATTGCTGTGTACATAAACGTCTCTTCATGAACTTGATTTATGTTAAAAGAAAATCTCTTTGTCACTCTTATTCTCTCATTACTATGTCCCCCGGCACCCCCAAATCACATCCCACTAATCCCAAGCCTCCTCTGTGGCATCTTTTACATGCAAAAGATGGAGCTCTTTGGTTTTTACATACAAAGGCTGAGGGATTACCCAACCAATAGACAATAAAGCAAACCCAGCAACACTGGGATGCACAGGTTTTTATGAGAAGGAAAACGGAAGTGATACTATGTAGTGAGCAGAAGGCAGATGCTTTAAAAAACACATGAGATAACGATAGGCTGTGAGAGCGAGAAATGGCCTCAAATTTCTTCAGATTGAACCTCCTCATTTTATAGGTGAGGAGTGTGGAGAATAAAGATCCATAGCTGGTTGATTCAAAAATAGGAATAGAGAGAGGAACCATGAGCTCTTTCTCCCTAGTGTTGTATCTTCTGCCCCTTTCCGTGAGAGACCTACTTTCCAGCAGCAGGTGTGAGTTTCCATTACTAAGCTTTAGAACAGAAGAGTCTGTTCTCTGCTGCTTGCCGTGAAAAGGTCAGGGAACTGTGTGCCTCCACCAACAGCCAGAAGGTTCTAAATGCCAATTGGAAAAGCTGTAGGAGTCAACTCCTGGGACCACTCCTCCCACCTGGTGTTGAACTTCTCTCTTGACTGTGATTTAATTTCTGCTGGAATTATACAGTCGGCAGCCCAAGGCTACCCACGTGTGTGTCCACTGCTCGATGGCCAGCCTAGGGAAGCTGTTCATCAGTCTGGCCGAATGGCCTCTTTCTCACTCCTGACGCATAGGCCCTAGAAAATGGGTCTGATCTTTCTTCTTCAGAGAGTAAACTCTCTCCTCACTTTCACCCCAACCTCCTCCTGTCCAGAGTAAATGGCCCAGTTTCATCAACGATTTCTTAACCCTGACCAAGCCGAGAAGTTGCAAAAAACAGCAAAACATTCCAGCACTGCCTTTGGGGTCTAGCAAAGACCATGTCCTGTGACACCTCCTGCTGTTTCAAATGAATATGCACCTAGAAATACGCAAAATATTATGCAATTTTAATTTATTATGGGTTTAATTTTTTTCCATAAAGCGTTGCAATAATTTCCTAGCTATAAGGGAACTGAATAGGTCCTTCTGTCTTGTATTTTTTTCAATAACTAGCTAACCATACTGAGTCTGAGTTCCCTCATTTTTGAAATGTGTTAATTATACCTTGTGGCTATTAAAGATTATGAGTGCAAAATGCTAAGCAGAGGGCCTGTCACAAAGCAGGCACTTCTTGTATGGCAGCGATTGTCACAACTTGCCAAAGTAGTACTGGTGCTGTCTCCCTCTCTGCTGGCTCCCCATCTGTCCTCCCTTTCCTCTCCCCAGAGCTGGAGCTCCCAGTTTCTTCACAACCCCTCCAGCTGCTCCTCTTTGAAGATTCCAATTAACATTTGTTTCTCCTTTCTCAGAGCTTCCACAAAATTGGCATCAGAGTTGTCACAGTCTCCAACTCTCATGTGTTTTAAGTTTCCTAATTCATCTCTTATACTCCCATGTGCTCTCCATTCTCAACCAACAGACAGAAGGATCCTGTTAAATAGGTCAGATCATTTTTATGTCTTCTTGGAAAAAGTGTTCAGGTCCTTTGCCCATTTTTAATTGCATTGTTTGCTGGTGTTGAGTTGTATAAGTTCCTTATGTATATTGGATATTAACCTCTTGTCAGAACTGTTGCTTGCAAACATCTTCCACTATTTTGTTGGCTACCTCTTTGTTTTGTTGGCGGTTTCTTTTGCTGTGCAGAAACTTTTTAATTTGATGGGTCTTGATAATATCATGCTGAGTTAGACAGAAAAAGTTAAGAACCATATGATTTCACTCATATGTGGGACACAGCATTAAAAGCACCAAATGAACAAACAAGCAAAAACTCATAGATAAAGACAACAGTATGGTGTTGTCCCAAAGGGAAGGGGTTTAAGGATACGTTAGAGTAAAGGATACAGGGGGTCAAATATATGGTGATATAAGAAGATTTGATTTTGGATGATGGGCATGCAATGCACCAATATCATAGAATTGTATGTTTGAGACCTATATAATTTTTTAACCAATGTCACCCCAATAATTTAATTTAAAAATAATAAAATATGTCATATCAGGACACGTCTCTGCTCAGAACCTTCCTGTGGCTTTCTATCTCAATTAGAACAGAAGCTGGAATCTTTTCAGAAGCTGGAATGGCCTCAATGCTCCCATGACTTTGCTACCCATTGCTTCTGACCTCCCCTCTTCATAGTCATATTCACTATGCTCTGTCTACACAATTCCCTCATTGATCCTAGAGCCATCCAGACAGACTCTCACTTTTAATGGGCCCTTTGTGTGGAACGATCTTCCCTCAGACAGCTTGTGTCTGTCCCCCTCGGCTCTGTCAAGTCCATGGGAAATGGAATACTCTAAAAGAGGCCTTCCCTACCCATCCTCATTCTCCCTGCCCCTCAGTGCAACCAGTGATCTTGTTTCTGTCATGACAGATTTTTTTTTCTGCTTGAAGAATTTTCTTTAATATTTTTTTGTATGTAAGTATGATGGTATTGAATTATTTCAGCCTTTGTATGCTGAAAAAAGCCTTTATTTTTTGAAAGATATTTTCATTAGGTATAGAATCCTCAATTGAAAAGTGTTTTTTTTAATTTAATGTTTTAAAGATATAGTTTCACTTTCTTCTATCTTATGTTGTTTCCAACAACAATCCTGCTGTCTTGCTTATCTTCGTTCTTCTGAACATGACTAGCTGTTTTAAGATATTTTTATCACTGGTATTGAGCAATGTGACTATGATTTTCCTTGATGTAATTTTCTCCATGTTTCTGGTGCTTGGGTTTTATTGAACCTCCTGGATCTGTGGGTTTAGAATTTTCATCAAATGTGTAAAATTGTCAGCCATTATATCTTCAAATATCATATCTTCCCCCTTCCTTTCATTTCTCCTGGGACTACTAGTATAATTACACATATATTATGTCTTTTTTAGCTGTTACAGCTCTCATTATTTCTTTTCTGTGTTTAATTTAGGATAGTTTCTATTCTTTTAAATATATTAATCTTTTCTTCTGCAACATCTAACCTGTTGTTAATCCTATCAAGTGTTTTCATCTAAAAGTATGATTTATATATATTTTAATGTGGTAAAAAATATCATAAAATTTACTACCTTAATTATTTTTAAATGTACAGTTCAGTAGTGTTAAGTATATTTACATTGTTGTAAACAGATCTCCAGAACTTTTTCATCTTGCTAATCTTAAATCCTATACCCACTAAATAACAACTTCTTTTCGCCTGTTGGTAACCACCTTTCTACTTTTAATTGCTATGAATTTAACTATTTTAGATACCTCATGTAAGTGGACTCAAACAGTATTTGTCCTTTTCTAATTGGTTTATTTCAGGTAGCATGGTATCTTCAAGATTCATCATGTTGTTGTATCTGATAGAATTTCTTTCCTTTTGAAGGGGACATAGTATTCCATTGTAAAACATATACCACATTTTGTGTATCCATTCTTCTGTCAATTTACATTTGGGTTGCTTCCACCTTCTGGCTATTGCAAATAGGTGCAATGGACATGGCTGTGCTTTCAGTTCTTCTGGACGGACACTCAGAAATAATATTGTTGGATCATGTGGTCCTTTGCCCATTTGTCATAGCTGCTGTGCTATCTTACAGTCCCACTAACAGTATACAAAGCTTCCAACTTCTCCACCTCCACGAACACTTATTTTTTTAATAGTAGCCATCCTAATTGATGTGAAGTGATATTTATTTGTGATTTTGCTTTGTATTTTTTAATGATTAGTCATGTCTCCTCCAGAGAATAGAAAAATGGATAACATTTCCAAACTCATGTTATGAAGCCAAGATCATATTTTGGTATAATAATACCAAAATATAATAATACCAAAATAATAATACCAAAATATGATCAAAACATCACAGAAAAAAGAGAAAGATAACAGACTAATACTTTTCACAATAATAGATGAAAATATTTGCAAAATATAAATTAAAATGAAATTCCTTATTCTGGTAAAGTTTGTCTATATATCAAATTATGGTGAATATCATATTTAATAATCAATTACTGACATTGACAATGAGGCAAAAATACTCATATAAACACACCTATTCAACATTTTCTGGAGGCTCTGGCCAACACAGGGAGGCAGGATGAAGAAATAAAATGTTTAAGAATTGGAAAGGACAAAAATAAAGCTCTCATTATTCCCAGATGCTGCATAAGCAGAAAAATTTTAAAATATTCAAATTAATAAGTGATTTTAGAAATATCACTGATCTAGTCAATATAAAATTATATTTCTGTATACCAGTGACAATCAGAAATGAAATAAAAAATAAAACTTTTGGTAATAGGAAGACAACCCAGCATAAAATATTTAAGAAGTCCACAAACAGACCCAAACATTTTAATCAATGAAAAAAGAACAGACAATTCAATAATTTCTCTTGATATACTTGTTCATATTTCTACTAAATTCTATAGATCTAAATAAGTACCAGAGACAGTAGAGTTTATAGATATGTACCCCATTAGTAGAAAATGTATGTCAAAGATGAAAAATAAAAGATTTAGAAAATTCCTAATTGCCAATAACAACTTGAAAATCTTTTCAAATTAAACATAAGAATTTAACATATTTTTGCAATTATATTTTTGCATATTAGTAAAAGAAAGACAAAAACCTCAAAGAAAAATAGAAAAAGGAAATGAGTAACAATCCATGGGGAAAAAAACGAATGGTCAATTAAATACATTTTAAAAAATTGTCAGTAATTAAGAAAATGAAAACTAAACCAACCAAATAAACAAAGATTTTAAAAACTTAAAATATTCGGTTTTGGATTGAATATGGAAAACAAAGATTCTTACATATTGCTTGTAAGTTACGGTATAGCCATATAATAAAATACTTTTCAGCAATTTAAAATGTCATAGATTAACATTTGCCAACATGAAAATATTTTCACAACTATTGTGACACAAATTTAAGAAGTACTGAAGAGTATAAATCATACAAAATTGTGTATAGAAAAATTCGAAAAGGAAATACATCTCAATGTGATTTATATTAATCTATAGATATATTTTGTTCTTTTTATTATAAGTATTTTATAATATTTCTACAATAAGCATGTATTACTTTTCAATAAATTTAATGTCATATTAATAAAGGAAATTTTAACTTGTGTTTATAATTTCTGTTAAGGATAAACATTCCAGAGGAAATTATCTATTTTAAATATTCTCCTTAGCAACTGTAATATTCTTTGTTCATTGATATTAACAAAGAATATTATCACTGGTACTGATTTCACTGAAAATCTTATGTAGTGTACACATTTGCTTTAGATGTTTGGTTTTACTGTAATTCCTTGTGATAAGACAATTCTTACAAACAAATGATAAACTGTCTTCTTTTCCTTAGGTGTATTTTCCTTTAAGCCATGACTGGTTATTTACTTTGCTAAATAATTAACTTAATAGATGAGTACTTTTTTGAATTAGTAGATAGTATTATGGGCTATATGGTGTTCCTCCCCTCTCTTCCTCTTCCTCCCCCCTTCCCGCCCCCGCCCGGCCGCCCCAATTCATGCTGCATCCCTAACCCCTAAGTGACTATATTTGAAGTCAGGAAGTAATTAAGGTTAAGTGGGATCCTAAGATGGAACCCTGATTGACAAGATCGGTGATCTGAAAAGAGGAAACACCAGAGAGTCCTCTTTCCAACTTGTGAGGACACAGTGAGAAGGTAGCCGTCTACAAGCCAGAAAAAGTGCTCTCACTAGGCACTGAATTAGTTGGCATGTTGATCTTGGACTTACCAGCCTCCAGAACAATCTGTGGTAATTTGTTTTGGCAGGACAGGTGGACTACGATACGCAGTGCAGTATTTGCTTAGGTAAGGATTTGGCTGACTCAACAGCTCCTTCACATGAACCAGTTTACTACAATAGTCTTTTTGTTTTCTCTATTCTTTTTAAATAATATATGTGTGTATTTTTATTGTTGATAGTATTACAGATGTCTTCCATCCTTCCCTCTTTACAATCCTCCTCCCAGCCCCTACTACAATAGTCTTTTCAATGAATGTTGCCCACTGTGAGAAAACTAACACTGTATTTGATTATTGAGGAGAAAATTATCATTGCTTATAAACTAACACCCACAGGAAACGATTGTATGCTTGAAATTAATTACTCTTAAAACTCCCTGTGTTTTTTTTTCTGGCCATCTCCTAAGCCTGTTGCTAAAACAAACAAACAAACAAACAAACAAACAAACAAATTCCCCTTTTGGAGAGAACTTCGTTGTTTTTAGTATTATAGAAATAACCTTTCAGTGAGGCAGATTTAGGTTTGACTCTCAGCTTTCCTTCTTTCCAGCTATGTGATTTCAGGAAAGTTGTTTAATCTAGCTGAGCCCCAATTTATCTGCAGAGACAACCATAACTGCTTTTAAGGGATGCTGTGAGGTGGGATTTGTTCAGTGTGACTGGCACGTGATGAATTCTCAACAAGCTCTAGCTTCCTTTCATGGCCAACCATTGCTTCCCCCTAAACCAGGAAGAGAGAGGTATTGCTGCCTGTTCCTCAGTAAGAACATGCATTGATGACAATTAGGAGCTTGAGCATAGCCTTTTAATTTTCATTTTTATTCTACTGCTATAATTGTGATTTGTATCTTCCAACTTAAAGGAATATTTCTATTGAAAAACAAACTCTTACCCCTCCACCCCCTTATCCCAACACACACACATAACACACAATCTTCTTGTACAAGACTGGAGGTTTTATAAAACACAGCTTTGATCTTTCGCTTCAATACTGAGAGCTTTCAAGGGAGTTCTTTCTTTGTCAAAGGAAATGCAAACTCTTTAAAATGCCATTTGAAGTAATACATCATTAGATCCTACCTACTTCTTAAAATCACTGCTCTAGACTTTGTCCCTTCACAGGCCTAACATTGCCTGTCCATTCAAAGGCTCCCTCCATTTGAATTCTATTTTCTTCCTTTCTTCTTGTCAAAATACATAAAGCCCCGTTTAAATGTCACCTATGTGGATATTTCCCACTCACACTGTTTTGACCTATCAAGATGACCTTTTCTTACACTTCTGATAAGAATTTGTCTATGATCTTATGGAGTTTAAGTTCCTTGAAAGCAGAAAGAGCATCTAATCCACCTTGACATTTTTGTATCTGTCTCCATTAATCAATAAGTGTTGGCAGAACTGAATTTCTAACAGAAGAGATGACACTTTCCTCTGTGTCATCCTTTCCCACCCACTCGGGATTTTCTTACAAGTTTTGCTGAACCGCAGAACCACAGTTCCCGCCCTACCTGTCCTACACAGGTCACTGCATCCCACACAGACATGCTCTCGCCAGAGCCCAACAGGACCTGCTCTCATGTTCACTAGCTCTACCCTAACCTTTCCCCTCCCTCCTACCCTGCATTCTCACCTTGAAAAACAAGAAGGAAAATGGAGCAGGTTGATTGTGACAATTAAGCTGAATGTGAAAGGAAATATTACTGGAAATGCACACGAGCTTTAACCAACAGGGTTTTAAGGAAATCACATAGGAGAGGTGAGATATAAGGAACAACAGATGGAAGAGACAGCAACAGAGCTTTGATGGCAAGCTCCAAGGAGAGTCACTAGGATGAAAGAACCCACAAATTCAGTCACTTATTGGCTCTGTGTTATCCTTGGTGATCATTCAAGTTTTTAGACTTAAAGGAGGAAACTGCCAGCTTTCCCACACAGACTACTTTGCTGTTGCCTCCAGAGTTGAAGACACTGACCCTTGGGCCAGTAACATCCTGTTGCTTTCTGGTTCTGCAGGAAAATTTTGTTACTCCTTAGATGACAATCTTATATTTTACTTAAGACTTGACCTGACTCTCTTCCCATTGTTGTATTTTTCTATTAAAAATTTTCCCCTATTATATAAATTTTAAAATATTTTAATATTGTTCATTAATATCCTTCTATCATTATCCCTCCCCAAAGGTGCTTTTGTTCACTCCCTGGTTTTCAACTCGATGTGCCAATCTCTCCCAAATCTACATCTCTAAGTCCAGGCCTGCCTCTGGAGCTCCAGGAGCTTGGGTGTATTTGTCTACTGGGCACTTCCATTTGGATGTACATCAACTGCTTCAAAAGTTACATGTCCATATTGGAGCTATCACCTCCTTCCTCAGCCCGTTCTCACCTCAGTGACCCCTCTGTAAGTGGCAAGGACCAGAGGACTGACCTGCATTGCTGTCTCCACCTCTAACATCCAGCCAATCATTAAGTCCTGCCAATTTTATCTCCTAAACATCTTTTTATAGACTTTGCACCTGTTTATTTAGCTCACCATTTCATCCAGGCTGTCATGCTCACTCCTCTGTGCTGCTACAATGGGCACCTACCTCATCTTTCATTCCACAGTTTCAGTCTTGCCTAATCCAGTCTTCATCACACAGACACAACACTGATCATTCTAAAATGCCAGCATGATCACAAGTCTCTCTTCCCCATTGAAAAGAACCCAAAGCTTTTCCTCCACTCTAAGAACAGTGTTCCAAATCCTTAAATGTTCTTCTTGGAATTGCTTAGAAAAATCCACTAAATGGAGCCCAAGACTTTCTGGCACAACTATATAATAATTTCTCCCCCTACAGGAATAGATGTAATTAATAGTTTGTACTGTTTATTGTTCTTAAGCAAATTATGGCAAGGTCTGGGCACTTTTCTGACAGACATTAAATGTTTGCAGTTAGAGAGGTAAACAAGTAATAAATACATGTCTCTTTAAAATTCCCTTTTTGTTTGGAAAATCACACATATTTGTCTTATTATTTATATACTAGAGGCCCAGTGCACAAAATTCATGCAAGGTAGGGTCTCTAAGCCTGGCTGGCTATCAAGGCTGATCAGGTTCCCCACTTCCCAGCCTCCTTGCTTCCTCCTTCCCTTGCTCCCTCAGTGCCCCTCCCCCCCCATCACCTGCCATGTTCCATGCCGCCCCCTGGTGGTCAGCACATGTCATAGTGAGCGATTGAACTCTGGTCTCCCAGTCAAACTCCCGAGGGAACAATTTGCATATTAGCCTTTTATTATATAGGATAAAAATTAGCAAGAAGCTTTACCTTTGTATCAGAGCAGAAACATATAGTGATTATATGTCCCAATAGACCCACATTATTTGCCCTGAAGAAGTGATTAAAAGGAAACAAAACAGTCTCCTCTTCCCTCCTTCTGGGCAGGTTACCAGGTAATCCCAAAGGCTGTAGACAACATCCTTCAGAGCCCCCTGATTAACAAGTGCACATTCTAGCACTGGTCTCTATTTTCCAGGCAATCGAAGATTCCTACTTTCAGGGAGAGGTCTGGTCACAGCTCGGTACAACCTGAGTGTAATTGGGTTCCACAGTAGTGGTAGGAGAATATAATTTAAAACTATATAAATAAAACCCAATTGAATCAGTTTTGCCAATAGCTATGTGTATCTTGGCCTGTCCTTTCCACAAAGCTGTTATAGGTTTTCTTAATTTAAATATCTATAATTTTTCTATTCAATAACTGAAGTTTTACCTATGAATATAGAAGACAGCATCATCTATTTTGGTATGCAGCTTTCTAAAAAGTTCACAATTTTAATTTTAATTTTTTCTTTGAAGCAATAGCTAACTAGAGTTTTGGTTTGTTTGTTGGTTGGTTGATTTTAGTTTAAATCTATGTGATTAAATTGAATCTAGTTTTCAGGCTGTATGACTTGTACAATTGGTGTTCTCCGAGCTAATGGTTTTGTCCATAGCCTATTCACGTACTAGTATTTTGTAAGTTTTCCATAGATGTTCAAGTAAGAGGACAGTCTCTGTAGAATAAGTAGGACATAAAATTTTCCCTTATTATTTTTATTATTCAAAATCTTTTTATATCAAGTATGCATGTGCATATGAGTGAGTAATGTACATTTCAATCGAATCACCTGGGGGTCTTGTTAGAATATAGATTCTGGTTTAGTAATTGTGGGGTGGGGCCTGAGATTCCGCCAGCTAACAAGCTCCATGGTGATGTCCATCCTGCTGGTCTGTGAACCTCAGTTTGAGGAGCAAGAGCCTAGACCACTTTTCATTAGTAGTTTGTAACTAACTTGGAGCCCATACATTTTTTTGTGGATAAAGTGGCCCAATTTGATTAGATTAGATAAGCACTTATAAGTCCCTATTACGTGTTTGCTTCTCTTATTTTCTCTGTAATTCAAACTTTTAAAAATATTACATTATTTAATGTTAGACTATTTTTCAACAATACAGCTTTCCTTTTAGCAATTCAAAATGATCCTCTTCCTGAGGCCTTGTTCTGTGCCTCAAATTCTATTCTGTATGATATTTATGATGCCATCTTGATTTTTTTGTTTGAATTTGCCTAATATATGTCTAAAACATAATAGATGTTCAGTAAAAATTAACTGGATAAGTAAAATTATCGTCAGCTCTTGTTTTTAACCTTTATCATTCTGTTTTAAGAAGTATTTTTTTAACCCACTCTAGGGTTTCTTGATCAGTATCTCAGATTGCTGATTTTATGTCAAGAGTGTCAATCTACTCTTTACAACTTTCATCTTGAGAGGATTTAAAAACGATTGCACTTGGAGTTTATTGTACTTGTTTCCCATTCATTTGGATGTCACTTGACCCCTCGCCTTCACCTTAGTCCAATGGCCAAAACACTTATTTCACGGAGGCTATACCATTCATACCCCTGGTAAAGACCAATGAAGCAATTTCTTTCTAAAATTATATTTCTTATATAACTTTTTAAAAATATTTTGAACACCATTCCCTTCCCTTATGCTGCAGTACCTTTTATAATCTCATTTAAATTTTTTCTTATTTACTTTTTTTTAAAGTGATATCTATCCAGATACTGCATTTATCAGAAGATAAAATGGGTGGGACAGTCTTCAGTTTCCATTCTATTTACTTGAGAGTTAATTTTGCAGCTAAAGCCAAATATTCTAAAGTATATACACAGCTCTTAGCTTATTTGTCTAGTGTGCAATTGAACAGTATAACACATGGGACTAGACCTGCTCATGAACTGTTCCTATACTCTAACTTTATTCACATTTGCAACAATTATTCTTAGGATGCCATATGCATTCTCCAGACCAAATTCAAGTAACGTATTGCATTATCCTGGATGTAGAAAGGGAGGCAGTGATGTAGAATGGCTACGGAGAGAAAAATAATTCTAACAGGCTAAAACAACTCTTCATAGTTTAGGACTTGGCAAATTTCACAATAGTCTATAGAGCCCCTAAGCCTGAAAAAAAGCACAGAGAAAAGAGAGAAAGCAAAATACTTCTCTATTTCATCTTTTAAGTTCTAATCTGGCTCAAAGGCTGAAGTATGTGATAAAAGAATGTAGTTTTTAATACAAATCAAAGAATCTATTCTGACAGTGGTCTTTTGAATTACTACTCTGAATGCCGTCTTTTTATAGTCATTGTTAGTTTTGTTGTATGGAGACATAGCAGGCATGGCTACTCTCTTATCATGTTAACCCAATAATTGCACCTGAGGATAACATACCTAGAGAACTAAGAAACTTGCAGTTAGGCCCCCATATTAGTGACGGGTACTAGAAAATGCATGGAGTTCCATTCCAGATATTTCACCAGTTCTGTATGAGCTGAATAAATTGCATAGATGCAGAGGACCTTTGATTATATCATGTGAAGAGTAGACTAAATGATCCTATCCAGCAGTAGAATGTTCATAATAAAACTTCAAAGTAAAATGTTTTTCTTTTTCCTACAGAGTTTTAGAATCAGAAAGTTCTTATGAGCAGAGCTTCTCAAATTTTCAACAGACAGAGAATTTAGAATCCACAAACCTAGCTAGTAACAGAGTAATATGCTAATTGTGTCATTCTGCTACATCCCAAGCACACCCACCAGCCAATCAGAGCGACTATATGCAAATTAACCCAACCAAGATGGCAGCTGGCAGCCATGGAGCTAGAGCAAACAAGAGGCTTGATTGCCCTGGTAATGGAGGAAGCTAAGCTTCCTGCCTGCCTTGGCCAGCTGTGGCCTCTGCTCAAGGCAACAAAGTTTCAATTATAGAAGATAAATAAATCCTAGATACCTGCTTCCAGCCAGCCTCGCTGGGAGCTTGGGTTGCTGGGGGCTGTGGCCAGCCTACAAACAGCCACCAGTCCCTCATCCAGGATGGCCCCACCCTCATGGGGTGAGGGTTCCTGCTGTGGGCTTGGCCAGCTTGCAAACAGCCATCAACCCCTCACCCAGGCTGGCCAGGCACTCCAGCAGGACCCCCACCCTGAAGGGGCTGTGGCCAGCCTGCAAACAGCCATCAGCCTCTCACCCAAACTGGCCAGGCATTCCAGGGAGACCCCCATCCTGAAGGGACTGTGGCCAGCTTGCAAACATCCATCAGCCACTCACCAAGGCTGGCCAGGCACCCCAGCAGGACCTCCACCCTGACCTGGGATACCCTTCAGGGCAAACCAGCCAGCCCCCACCCATGCACCAAGCTTCTATCCTATATAATAAAAGGGTAATATGCAAATTGACCCTAACAGCAGAATCACTGGGAATGACTGATCACTATGACACACACTGACCACCAGGAGGCAGATGCTCAATGCAGGAGCTGCCTCTGGTGGTTAGTGCACTCCCACAGGGGGAGCTCTGCTCAGCCACAAGCCAGGCTGACAGCTGCCTGTACAGCAGAGGTGGTGGGAGCCTCTCCTGCCTCCTCAGCAGTGCTAAGGATGTCCAACTGCAGCTTTAGCCTGCAGCTTAGGCCTGCTCCCCGCTGGCAAGTAGACATCCCCTGAGGGCTCCTGGGCTGCCAGATTAGGCCCAATCCCCCCAGGGAGCAGGCCTAAGCCAGCAGGAGGACATCCCCCAAGGGGTCTCAGACTGTGAGAGGGCACAGGCCGGGTTGATGGAACCCCCTCCCTGAGTGCACAAATTTTTGTGCACTGGGCCTCTAGTATTCTTTATAAAAATATCATGTAATGTTGACATTAAATTCAGAGTATCTGAGAATGCAACTCTGAGATTATAGAATAAACATGTGGGAGCAGGTGTCAAAAATTTATGGTAGAAAGAAAAAACATTTTTTTTCTTAATTCTACTGCCAAATATTACTTTTGTGCTTTATACAATAAGTTTACATACTTACATACATATAATAGAGGCCTGGTGCATGAATTCATGTACCAGTAGAGTCCCTTGGCGTGGCCTATCAGGATCAGGCCGAAACCAGCAGTCCAATATCCCCCAAGGGATGTAGTAACGTCTAAAGTGGCCAGAGAGGAGTCAGAGCCTGGGCCAGGTGCCACACCACTCCCACTCATCCCAGTCCCCACTGTACCTGCTGCTGCCACTGCTGGTAGCTCACTGCCACTCCACTGTGGTCTCTACATGCCCATCCTAGGGTGATACTGGTATACCCATGACCGAGAAGTGGCCACGGGCTTGCGCCCAGTCAGTCCCAACGCCGGTCCCAATCCTGGTCCCGATCTGGATGAGGGAGAGGACTGCAGGGGGAATGTCTGCAGGAGAGGCTTGTACCACCGCAGCTGCGCTCGCCAGCAATGAGCCCTGCATCTGGCACCCGTAGGTGAGCTGAGTGGCACTCCTGCTGTCGCACTGACCACCAGGAGGAGCTCCTGCATTGAGTGTCCTCCCCTTGGTGGTCATTGCATGTCATAGTGACCGGTCAACGGGTCAACTGGTAGAACAGTCACTTAGGTTTTTATATAGAGATTCTTTCAATTACCTATTTCTTTTAGAAGAGTTTTAAAAATTGGTCTTATGGTTAAATTATACTGAGAATCCTTTTTCAGACTCGTGAGAATATTATTTTAGGGAAGGTGCCAAAACACACCCTGCTTTTAAACTTTGTTAGTTAATTATTATCCTAATTGTGTTATAACACAAATAGGAAGAAATCAGTCAACTCCAACACACAGGGCTGGGCATTTTGCTTAATCCTGTGCCTCTTTCCCAGTCACTGTGTGGTGTTCCAAGCAGATTCCAATACCATAATAGCAATAGTACACATT
>PVJC01040109.1:0-15944 GCA_004026665.1 Murina feae
TGATGCAGGCTAGTCCTGCCCCCATCCCCCATCAGTCATCTCTGATGGAATCTAGTCCTGCCCCCAACCACCATCAGTCATCTGTGATGGCATCTAATCCCGCCCCTACTCCCATCAGTCATCTGTGATGGAGTCTAGTCCCGCCCCCACCAGACTGCACAGGTGGATTACTCCCCGTGTGCTGTGGTGCGCGGCTGGGGAGGGGCTGGTCCGCAGGTCTTGTCTGTGCTACAGGTTGGAAACATGAGACGCACGCTCACACTGAAGCAACACTCGGGCAATATCACGGAATAGCATGTGCCCAGAGCGGAGCCCTGGTCGTATAGGTTCAGACCTTGAGGAGACACAGCCATGAGAGGGAGGGTGCTGTGGCTCCAAGGAGGGATGAAGCCCTGCTCTCCAGAGCCCGTGGGTGTGGCCTTATTTAGAAACAGGGTCTTTGCAGACGTCATCAAGTTGAGATGAGGTCATTGGGGTGGCCCTGATCCAGTGTCCTTATGAGACGAGGACACAGCCCGGCTGCCTGGCTCAGTGGTTGAACGTCGACCCATGAACTAGGAGGTCACAGTTCGATTCCTGGTCAGGGCACAAGCTCAGGTTGCAGGCTCGATCCCCGTGTGGGGCGTGCAGAAGGCAGCTGATCCATGACTCTCTCTCATCATTGATGCTTCTCTCTCTCCCTCTCCCTTCCTCTCTGAAATAAATTAAAAACATAAAATTTTTAAAAGACGAGGAGACAGATATGCAGAGAAAAGAAGGCCCTGTGACGAAGGAGAGGGATTGGGGTGAGGTGTCCACAAGTCAAGGACACCACGGACGGCCACAGCGCCAGCTGCTGGGGAGGGAGGGGAGGGTGCGCGCCATCGGGACTGTGTGCTCGCTGGCGTGGGCCTGGGTCCTATGTGAGACGCCTGGGACCGGGTGTACAGACCGAAGGGGGTGAATCAATAGGAAGAGAGAGACATGCCTGGCCGGGTGGCTTGATGGTTGGCGCATCGGACTAACGGGTCCGCGGTTTGATTCCAGTCAAGGACACATACCTGGGTTGCAGGCTCCATCCAGCTCCGGGCAGACACATGTGGGAGGCAACCGATCAATGTGGCTCTCTCACATCAATGCCTCTCTCTAAAAATCAATGGGAACGTATCCTCTGGTGAGGATCAACAAAAAAATAAAAAATAAAAATAAAAAAGGAAAGAGAGACTTGGCGACATCAGAGAAGGTAAATGCACAACATGAGGCCTGAAGGCACTGGGGAGGGGGTGCCCTAGAAGGGAAGAGGCCTCACCAGGAGGGAAGGAGGGTCGGGAGGGTGGGGAGAGGGGGACACAGGAAGCTCAGGTCCCGAGGGAGCTCTTCGTCTCTTGAACCTCAGGGGACGAGGCCAACTGCCCAGAGGGTGGAGGACCCTGAAGAGGGAGAGGAAGTGCCTGTGGCCCCTGACCAACAGGGGGTTGACACGCCCATCGCTGCCACCTGCCCTCCTCTCCCTCCAGGAGCCGGGGTGTCGGGGTGTTGGCTGGACCCTGGGGGACGGCTGGTGCTGACATGGATGACAAGCTCGAGGCTGCCCCGCACTCACACGGGGGGCAGCCGAGGTGGGCTCCCTCCTCCTCCAGCCCCAGAGAAGTCAGTCCCGCAGCCCTGTGGCCGCCTCCCAGGATGGGCTCCTTCAGACGCCAATCAAACTCTCAACGCCTTTGCCAGGGGCCTTCAGGAGCCTGGGGGTTCAGCACAGGGAACCCTGAGGCTGACTGGCTTGTCGCGGTGACGGGAGCTGGCTCGCTGCGCCCCAACCTGAGCCTGCGCTCAGCGAACCCTGTTTTGTTCCTAAAGTAGTTCCTCGCCTGTGGCGCTTAGACGTCGCACACATTTGTCTCATGAGATGCTGTACTTTATGGCACACAGGATGAGGCCACTTCACAGGCCGGCAGGAGCCACAGAAAGGGTCTCCTGGCAGCTGTGGGGCCCGCTTCCCGGGGGCCGGATCCTGTGACGGTGCCTTCCCGCCCAGATTCCCGCCCAGATTCCACGTGAACACCTCGCTGTTAGTTACGGCGCAGCCTGGCTTAGCCCTGTCTCGTGGCCGCCATCTGCATTTCCTCATGTGGCTCTTCTGCTCATAAGTCCACCTTGGAAATCTGCTTCGCTGGTGCGTATTCCAGTTATGCATTAATGCACACGCTGGTCAGCTCCTGCTTCTCACTGTTACCAATAAGGTGACCAGCAGGGAAGCCATAACTCGACATCCTCAGAGCCAGTGCTTTGGAGGGAAGGCACCAACATTTAGAAAAACATTTTAAATTGATTTTTAGAGAGAGCAGAAGGGAGGGGGCTGGAGGGTGAAACATCAACATGAGACGGGCTGCCCCCTGCAACCTGAGTGCGTCCTGACCAAGAATCGACCAGCTGAGCCCCTCAGGCCGGGCGGGACCCCAACACCTCAGAGACCTTCCAGTAAACTCCCCGGCCAGGCCCCAGGCACACATCTTGCAAACCATCACTTGCGGCTGGGAGGCTGCAGAGCACGGGGGAGGGGGAGCCCCGCTTTGGAGGAAGACAGCAGGAACGGGGCAGGGGGAAGGGCAGGGCCAGGTGCCACGGCTGCTCAGAGCAGAGCAGAGGCCACGGCAGAGCTTAGAGCAGAGGGTCTGCAGTGAAGGCCACGGCCACCGCGAAGGCCACGGTCAGACACCAGGCTGCAGCCACTAACACTCGTCGTTCCTGGTGCCTCCGGGCGGGCGCGGCCCTGCAGCTGGGCATGTGGTGGTGTCTCCAGCGTGACTCATCCCGTCTCCCACGTCCCCGAGCAGTTGCCAGGACCTGCCCCACTTTACAGGTGAGAGACATGGCTTCTCAGGTTTGAAAAATCCATGTAACTGAACGCAGTGTGGTTCCCTGGGTGCTGATGACGTTTACACGGAACTGGGAGCGCCAGTCCCCGCCCTTCAAAGGGCACGTCCAGTGGAGCAATGGCGGATTCCACAGTGATCCCCCCCCTCCCCCGACTCGCACCTTTCCCACCATGGCTGCCGAGAGACACCCCCCCACAGGAGGAGCAGGAGACACTCCCGCTGACAGGAGACATCCCGTCCGACAGGAGGTGCGGGAGAGACCAGACCCCGAGGGCGTGTTGTGAGACGCGTGCCGCGGAAACGGAAACGGACACGGACACGGGCTGGGACAAGCCCGCCGTGTGGCTGCAGTGGAGACGGGGAAAGCGCGTTATTTTTATCCAGAGCGAGAGCGAACACCCACCGCCAGAAGCAAGCGCCTCAGGAGGCAGCAGATGTTTCCAAACTCACGAAACCGCGGGTCTGGGTGAGTCACCAGATGTAACTTGTCCAAGCGCGCCTCGCACTTCCTCTTTTCCTAGAGAGACGTCGGGGCGCTGCTCCCACACCTAACGGTCTAGTCTGCGCGGCAGCGCTCGGTGCCAGAACTCCCACTGCGAGCAAACAAACTTAGACACGCGGATTCCAGGAAACCCACGAGGCCTCAGGATCCCGAAATAATTACTTGAGCACAACTGTTCGGTCGAAGGCAACACGCGGCTCGGGCCGAGCTGTGGGCGAGGGGCGGTGGGGGGAAGGGGAGGTTAGGGGTGCTGGATGGCAGCTCCCTCGGAGCACGTGCTATCCCTGCTGCCTGGGGGGCTGCTCAGTCATATCCGCATCCCGGGGTCACCCCAGCCAGGTCACAAGGGGAACCTCGGGCACCCTCTCTGGGGAGGACAAAACCTCCACCACCTGGGACGCGGCCCCTAAAAGCTAACTTTGCAGGGTCTGGGCTCCCAGGCCTGGATGGTGGGTGGGGACCCAGGGCAGCCCACAGGGGCAGCTCAGCGGGGAGCCCTGGAGGGCAGCCCGGGGACTGAGGAATGAGCCCGATCCCCGGATCCAGACGCCAGCTGCTCCGCGGCCACACTTCCCACGCGTGCGTGACCCAGCGACGGGCCAGGCGAGCCGTGGCACAGGCAGGCGAGCACCAGCAGCGGCTCTGGCCTTTGTTGCTATAGCAACAGCGTCGCTTACTCCACAGAGACCTGGCTCTTGTCCCTGCGCCTGGCACCCTCCCTCGGAGCCCTGGCACCTCGGTGCGTGGAGACCTGCAGGACTGACCACACCTGGACCCGGCCAGCCAGCGTGCGCGTCCTGAGCTCGTGGAGGCTGCCAGGGCTCTCCTCTCCCCTCCTTTCCCATGTCTGTCACCCCAGTTCCCAGCTCGGCCTGATGGGCAGGCCCGGCTCCTGGCGGCAGCAGCAGCGAGAACAAGACGGCTTAGACCCCTGGAGCCTGGACACTCTCCTTCCACACCGGCTCTGGCACTGCCATCCCCATCGCCCGCCGGGGGCCATTTGGGGACCCCAGACACCCCGGGATCTTGAGTCTATGCCTCCGGGCGCCCCAGGAGCCCGGGAACAACGCTAACGCGCCCAGGGCCACCCTGCCTAGCGCCTGGATTCGTGCACCGACCTGCATCTTCCTGTGCAGAGCCTCTGAGGACACGCACCCCACAGACGTGGCTCCCCGCGGCCGCCGGGCCTCACCGCGCCAGGGAGGCAAAGGCCCGGACAGGGGCGCCTGGCCACCGTCCAGTGGGTCCCCCGTTGGCCATGGTGGCACCGATGGGAAGCCTGGTAACTGTTGCCCGCACGTCCTGGAAGCCAGGAGCCGGGAGCCTCTGGTGGCCCCACGGTCCCTGGGGCGGTTCTGCCTGCAAACACGGCCTCTATGGCGACGCTGGAGGCAGTGCAGTGCTGGGTCCTCCGCCCAAGGATGCAGAAGCAGCAGGTCGGGGTGGCAGGGCGGGGGCTCGGCCCACAGGGTGGGGGGCAGAGCGGCTGAGGCGGTTAGTGTTGGCCCCATACATCCTCGTACCAAGGCTGCAGGTCAGTCTGTGGTCAGGGCACATACAAGGATCAACCAGTGAACATGGACACGTGGAATAACACGTCTCTCTCTTAAATCAATAAATTTTTTTTTAATGTTTTTTTTTTTAAGTGGATGAGTCCAGCTGGCGTGGCTCAGGGGCTAAGCGTCAGCCTCTGAACCAGGAGGTCCCGGGTTCAATTCCCGGTCAGGGCACATGTCCAGGCTGTGGGCTTGACCCCCAGTGGGCGGCGTGCAGGAGGCAGCCGATCCATGATTCTCTCTCATCGCTGATGTTTCTCTCTCTCTCCCTCTAAAAGTCAACAAAGGAAGAAATGTGTGTTTTAAAAAGGGAAGCTTGTGGCTCCTCAAACCCCACCGCATGGTCTTCTGAGTTAAGAGAACAATCTCTCTCTATAAAACCCTATAAGTGGCCAGCCGACTGGCCGGTAGCTATGACATACCCTGACCACCAGGGGGCAGACGCTCAACGCAGGAGCTGCCAAGCTGTGGTGACTTGGCATCTGAGGTTCTCAGGGGATACACCCGGAACCAGAGAGGAGGGAGCCCGATTCGGGGGTGCGTCACCTGAGAGCCACCCTCTCGTCATCCGGGACCCTTCGGGGGATGTGGGAGAGCTGGTCTCAGCCTCATCCCCCGCGGCCAGGCTGAGGCACCCCACCGGTGCGCGGACCTGTACCCGGCCCCTCCTGTAAAATATTTTCTTTAAAACTTAGGCTCTTGTGGCAGCTTCCTGAATGTTTTGTTTTAATTATTTTAGTAGTTTTTGATTTAGCCAAAGAACGTAGTATCCAGGCTTGCTTGAGGCGTAAAACAGTTCATTACTAAGTTCCTTTGTGGGTGTTATTATCCCAGACGCACGGGGACTCACTGTCACCCTGTAAGCCCCTGAGCCATGGGAAAGGTGCTCATCTTTTGGGGGCGTCTGCAGCCCCCCACACCGGTCGCCCCGCGATGGCTCTCTGGAGACGCAAGAGTGGGCTTCTTGGGGGCACTGACATCTTCTTCGGTTCTTTTTTGCACAAAATAGAACTCAGGCTCCTTGAGAAATGGTTTCAATTATTCCTAAGGGCACTTCTGCCTGGTCCTCCACCGACAGGGAGAAATCCCGGCGCTGAGCATGAGCAACCAGCACCTCTCCAACCGCGGGCGCCCACAGAGCTCTCTGCGAGCGGGGCCTCCCTCCTGGCCTGGTCCTGGCCGCCCCAGGGTCCCAGGCTGGTCTTTCTCCCAGGAGACTGTCCGGGTAGGAGGAGCACAAGCCACAGGAAAGCTCAGGAGAGGTTCACCCTAATTCGTCATCGTCCCCATGCTACTCGCTGCCCACATCCCGGGAAACGCCCGCTCCCTGGCCACGCCCGCTCCCTGCCCGGTGCCGTGTTAGCAGGACAGAGAGCGCAGGGGCGGCGGGCTGGGGGAGCCGGCCCTGCAGTCAGAGGCGCTCAGTCTTGTGACCCTCCCGCCCTCCCGCCCTCCGAGGCGTGCTCCCCGAGATGAAAGGCATCGGCGGGGCCTTGGGAAAGGCCCAGCAGAGCGGACGGCCCTGGGCCCTGGCTGGCTGGCATCAGGTCAGAGCCGGCAGCTTTGCCATAGAAACCTCTCACTTTTACTGGGATTTGAGTGCAGGTACATGTGAGCACATGGACTGGGTGTTGCCATGGTGACGCCGGCAGGAGCGTGCCTTTTAGGTGATGCAGGAGAGACTGTCGTGACAATCTGGGCTCACTCGTCTCCCAGACAATCCCGGAAAGGAATCGCGTTGGAAGCAGCCCCTGGGGGAGGGGCATCCACCTCCAGGGACATGCGGCCGAGAAAGAAACCCGACCAGAAGCTGTTTCCTGCCCCTCTAGACCCCCCCGAGAGGGGCGCAGAGCCCCACTCACGGAGCAACACCAGCTTCGTTTAACTTTCAGCCCGAACTCCCCACACGTCATTCCCTCAAGACCTTCACTTAGAAAATGCTGCCGCACTGGGGAGGTGGGGGGGCGCCACGCGGCACCCCCAGACGAGAACGCAAACGTGTCTCCTACTTGTTTGAAAGACCCGAGGTGACAGGGGTGCAGCCCCACCGTCCACAGCAAACAGAGGGCTTCCTGCCTCTGCGTCGCCCGCCCGGGTCACTGGGGGTCAGTGTCAATGGCTCTGGCTACGACACGAGAGTCACACGGTCATAAACGGACGGAAAGCCCCCAGGGCTTGGGTGTATCGTGGCCATGACGACGCCTTTCACGCTGATGGTCACTGACAGTGACCTGTCAACTCGCGAGCTGACTGCTCCTTTTCGCGCTGTGGTCACCGAGGGCACGAAGGTCACGTTCAGTGGCTGGTGTTGTCTAAGAGATTGGACGCCACTTCCTGAACCCATAGAGGGCGCTCTATGGTCACCCTCTGGTGGCCGTCGTGTCGTACCGTTAGGAGTGGAGCGTTCACTCGTCAATTCCTTACAATTGATGTTAGCAGTTTAGATCTCTCTGGAATTATGAAAATCTAGTGGAAGAATAAACCTCCTGTGACCTTAGGACTTAGTGGTGAGCTGGGGGATTTTTTCTACGGGTGGCGTCTGTCTGGGTCGGAAGCTGGGAAGGGGCTACGGCTGAATAAGCTAAAACGGGGTCAACCCTTCCTTCTGACGGTGACGTTTCCCGTTTCTCAGCTGCCCCCACGTGAAGTGTGCAGGTCTGGCCTCCGTCGGAGGTGCTCCTGGCTCAGACCTGCCCCTGAAATGAACCTGGGTTCTACGGGGGGGCTTCCCGCAGGGGGGGCGACGGCGCCGACTAAAGGAACGCAGGAACGCCACACACGCCACTCCTGTGACTGTTCAAGGACAAAGAAGAAAAGCTCAGAGGCTGTGGGTGGCTCCTTTTCAGCGGCAGGCGGTCTCCTTCTGCTAAAACCCTGTTCTGGAACCTTCCTTGGGTTCCCCACCTGCCCCATGAAGCGCCCCATGCCTGTCCCCTCTGCCAGGGAACCCTCAGGGCTTGTTCCCATGCCATGGCCCAAGGGGAGCGTCTCCCCCCCACCATCCCGGCCCATAGAACGTTGGCAAGTCACAGGGAGTCACAGCCAGTCACGGAGAGTCACGACGGTGCGGGGCACACAGGGGCTTGGCCTGGGAGCGGAGCGAGCAGCCTCGTGGCACTTGTCCCCGGAAACAGACTGGCACCCGGGTTCTGCATCATAACCCCTCACTAGACGTATTTTCTAATGTTGCTTGTCATCCTCTCCTCATCCACATCATCAGGACACAAAAGACGCCTCTGACGACCACGTCCCAGGCTCGGGACACACAGCCGAGGACAGAGCGGGCGGAGGAGACAGAGAAACAGGGCAGTCAGCTGCCCATTCGGGGGCAGCGAAGGCTCAGTGGGCCCAGCCGCACAGGAGGAGGGACGAGGGTCCGTTAGGAGGGCCCCGCTCATGCCTGTTTCACCCCCCCTTGTCGGAAAGCTGGCTATGACTCAACCAGAGGTGCGAGGGACCAGGAGCCCCCGGGTGGGGCCCCACTCGCAAGGCCTCGCACCCGGGCAGGGGCACCTGGACCAGCTGAGTGGTTGCTAAGGTCCAGGCACATCAGCAGCTTGGCCCTCTCTCCATGGTTCTCTCCAAAGGATTCGCCTGAGTTCTCCTATCTGCAGATCAAGGCATCTTACAAAAGAACAGATTGCTTCACAAATTACTGAGAATTAACACAACATCAACACACACACACATACACACACACGGTACATCCTGTGTGGTCACATCTGGGCCGGACTCCACAGCCCTCGGGACTCAAAGCCCACGGTGTCCCTGTGTGCCCACCCCCCCGCATGGCCACAGAGCAGCCCCCACCTTCCCCGGCCGGCAATGTGGAGCTACTACGAAGCTGCCAAAAACGCAGAAAGCGAGGTGTGCTGCTGTTTAGTATGAACCAGAGGCAGGTTCATGCGTTCGCATACTAACCATGCGTGACCGGGCCCGCGTACCAGGCAGTCCCCGTGCTGGTAGCCTGCTGCCCTCGAGACTGTGGGAGTCGAAGAAAGGAAACACCCCAAAAACCACCTTATAAGACTTCTTATCTATAACGTTACCACTCAACCCACACAGCTGCTTGAAACACTTCCCGAAATCTACCTCCAGCTCAATGGTCCATTCTCGGCCGAATTCCTGGAAAACCTGGACTTCCCACGCAGGAGGCTGGTCCAGCTGGCGGGCCACCACCCACCACCTTCGGGCCCCACCCACCGCTTGGGGGCCACCTGAGGGGGGCAGACGCAGCAGGGCCAGCACACATCCCAGCTTCACCTCACTCTCATGTCTCTCTTGCTGTGTGAAAAGCATCTAACAGGTTTCTTCAAAGAACACGGCACATAGCGTTATAGACAGGGTGTCCCCCAAATTGCACACACACTTCAATAGCTGGTCACTCGCTTAATTTTCACCTCTTTTCCGGTTCAACTATTTTGAAATATGGGTGAAGCCAGACTAAGCTTTGAACAAAGAAAATGTACCCCAAAGTGCCCCTGGACTTCTCGCGGGGTTGACGGCGAGAGGCCAGCAGCAGTCGATGACCTTGGGGCCGCACAGACACTGAACAGGACGGACGGTTCCTGACGGATCCCATGGCCTCGTGGCGGCAGCAGCGCCCGGACCGCAAGCAGCTTACACTGCGCTGTGTTGGCCCCATCTTCCCAGAGCGCCCAGCGGCCTCGGGCAGAGTGGAAACTAAACCGACGGAGAGACTTGATGTCTAACTTTTTCTCTAAAGCAGAGGTTCTCAACCTCCTGGCCCTTTAACACAGTTCCTCATGCTGTGACCCCCCACCATAACATTATTGCCGTTGCCACTTCATACCTGTCACGTTGCTACTGTTATGAATCGTCATGTGAATATCTGATATGCAGGATGGCCTTAGGCGACCCCTGTGAAGGGGTCGTCCACCGCCAAAGGGGTCGCCACCCACAGGCTGAGAACCGCTGCTCTAACACAACCGAGGGCTTCTTACCTGGGCAGGTGCGGCCGGGGGCTCCTGCGCGGCGGGGTCGCCCTGGCCCTGTGGAGACAGAAGGCGGAGAGCCTGGAAGTCAGGACACGGAGCAGGAGCGGAGGCAGCCGCGGGCACACGGGCACCCACCAGGCCTGGGACCTTTCTGCCTCTGAACATGAACCTCCACATGGTGTCGGCCGCGGGCACTCTCTCAGGAGGCCTCTACCCACACCCAGAAGGGAACTGCAAAGCTTTGTGCAACAGGACACTCGCCAAAGGAAGCGGGTGTCCCCATCACTAACCTCAGAGCCCAGCCCCCACGCCGCCTGTCCAACACCCAGGCCCCACGCACGCCCCCAGCCCTGGCTTCTCGCTCACCATCCTGTGCAAGATGCTCCTCCAGCTGCAGGAGCGCGAAGGCTCGACCTGCCCGCACTCTGCATGCGATAATTCCAACAGTCACGCAGGCACGGGGTTCGAGCCCGAGTCTGCACCAGACACGGCAGCCCCAGCCTGGGTTCCCGGTTGGCGACCTGGGGCGGGGCAGCACCTGCCCGGGGAGAGGGGGGCAGGGAGAGATGCCCAGCATGCAGTGGCCAGCTGGACCCAGGACCTCTCACCCTCTGTGAGGACAGGGCCTCTGTGATCTGGCCTGTGAGCCATTAGCACCTGGGCCTCGCGGGGTCTGCTCCTGATTTCCCACCGGTTACAACCTGCCACTGGCGAGGGTGAGATGGCACAGGAGGACCAGCAGGTGGCACCGTTGCACAGGAATGATGACCGCTGGACCCCAGCTGCCGGCGGCCCATCTCCTTCCCCTCCCAGCATATCAGCCTCCCAGCTGCCGTGGTGAAGCCACTGAGACATTACAAACTCGTTTATTTCAGACACTGGGTTTTTCCAGACTTTTCTCTGCAGGGTTGATCCCTGTCTTTGGATGGTGGGGATTTGGCCGGCACACCCAGCTCGCCGCACCCCACCCACAAGGGGAGCTCACAGCCTCCCCACTACCCCCGCTGGCTGTTTGGGAGTCTGTGTCCACAGGAACCAGAGTCCTGGCCACTGCTCCCTCCCAAACCGCACCACCAGGAGGGGCAGCACAGGACACACCGCCAGGACCTGCACCTGCTCTTGGGGCCAGGCCTCTGGGTGAGGAAGGAAATGCCAGTTCCCTGCAGTGCTAAGGGGACCGCCCACCGGCCGCCTCCTGCAGTTAATCGAGGATCCGGTCTCTACAACGCCTGGCGGGGTTTCTCTAAGTCAGGGCCCAGCCGGGACCCCAACACCAAGTGCTTGGCCGAAGGACCGGGCGGGACCTTCCTGGGTCGGTCGGTAATGAGGCCCACAAGACCGCATGGAGAAGGCACCTCCTGTGCGGCATTCTGTCTCCAGGGAGGGGAACTGGCCCTAAATTCTCCATAAGCTGCACTTCTAAGCCTTTTAGTTAAAAAAATAAAAAATGAGCTCTCCTTGGGGATGAGGAAAGTGTCTGGATCTGCTGAGAAACATGCCGACGGGGCGCGGCCACCCCTCGGCCTGTCCCTGGGGGCACACCACGTCACGGCCCCCAAAACTCGCACGTGAACCTCCGGCTTCTGAAGTCCTGGGTGACTCGGTGTTGATTGGGTGGCATTTGCTTCCACCCAACTTTTCCAAAGTGAAGCTGTGCAACGTGAGACGCTAGGATGAAGGGGACACCGTGCGCACACGATGAAGTCGCCCGATAAGCCCGAGCTAACGCTAAGGTTTCCCACGGCCGGCGGGGCTCAGTGGCTGAGCATCAACCCGTGAACCAGGAGGTCAGGGTTCAGTTCCGGTCAAGGGCACAGGCCCGGGTTGCAGGCTCCATCCCCAGTGGGGGGTGTGCAGGAGGCAACCGGTCCATGGTTCTCTCTCATCACTGATGTTCCTATCTCCCTCTCCTTCTCCCTTCCTCTCTGACATCAATAAAAATGTATTTTTTAAAAAATGATCCCATAAAAATAAACAATTCCACGAAAAGTCAGGACATTTTATATTTGTCTACCTGTCAGTATAAAATACCAGAGTGTTTTATACTTATCTATTTGTAAAATCTTGTGTTTGTGTTCTATCCCTCTTGTTGCCATTATCCATTAATTTTGAAAACTCTACAAAGACATTAGGCATTCTGTGCATTCATGTTCTCTGACGCTCCCTGTGGGAGACGAAAGTCACTTTCCTTGGACACGCGTGACCAATAGAAGCATGTGTGCGCCCACAGGCACAGCATCCTGAGACATTCAGATGTTAATTAAGGAGGAGGAACTCCACGGGATGTCCAGAAGGCAGTGCGCACACGGGCCCTCCGCCCCGGCAGCAGGCGCACCGGTCTTCCTGGCTCCTCTTGAGACAGTTTTATTGAAAAGAAACACCTTCCCCACTGCCCCCCTGGAAAGGGGCCAGGCAGCAGGCCTCCCTTATTCACTCGAGACAGTCCAAGAACTCTGTGATTTCCTGAACCCGTGGCTAAGACTGTATACCATGCTTATTCCTAAACACACACATAACTGGGTGCTTCACTTGGGCATGTCCAAATCGCCAGCACCCCTCTCCTCACTTCAGGGCTGTTATCCTATATAATAAAAGGCTAATATGCAAATTGATGGAACAGCAGAATGACCGGTTGCTATGATGCACACTGACCACCAGGGGGCAGATGCTCAACATAGGAGCTGCCCCCTGGTGGTCAGTGCGCTCCCACAGGGAGAGCACCACTCAGCCAGAAGCTGGGCTCACGGCTGGTGAGCACAGCAGTAGTTGTGGGAGCCTCTCCCGCCTCCGCAGCCATGCTAAGGAAGCAGGCCTAAGCTGGCAGGTGGACATCCCCAAGGGCCCCCAGACTGCGAGAGGGTGCAGGCTGGGCTGAGGAATCTCCCTGGGTGCATGAATTTTGTGCACCGGGCCTCTAGTTAAATAAAATAAGGGTGATCTGAGCCCGTGCATGAGCATGGGTGCTGTAACGGGAGATCCAACTTCTAAGACACCACTGAATGACCAAGCAGCACTGTGGGGGGTCTACAGGGTGGAGACGCCTGACCAAGCGAGGGGCTCGTCCCAGGCAGGGCAGCGTGGGACTTCCGCAGGCTGCTCAGAATGGCACGGAATTGGAAACATCTGTAGCTCAGGTAACTGAAATCGTGGAGGGCGAGCCCGCAGGTAAGGGGCCTGCTGAGTACATCCTAGCCAATTCCGAGTCCCGTCAGCCGGGGACGGCTCCTCCGGCCCCTCCCAGGGCTGAGCAACAGGGTCGCGGTCAGAAACGCAGTCCTGTGAACCCTATCCTCCTGAATCAAGTCCTCGCGTGGAGCCAAAGCTCCAGAGATAAGCAGTGACGTAACAGGAAAATCACACGGATCCCAACGCACTCATTCTCCTGTTTCTCCAAAGTCGCCCCTGGGCACCTCAGCACCTTGCTCAGGTGGTAATCGGGGGCTGAACACAGTCCCGCTGCCTGCAAACTGCAGCTTGGAGCCCGGTGCAGGCTGGTACCACCAGCATCGCCGCCTCCTCTTGGAGGACAGGAGGCGAAGTGTCGGGGCCTCACGCAGGTTTACCCCCCACCCACAACCCCCACCTCCCACCCACAGCCCCCACCTCCTCGTCCTACGGCCCCACCTCCACCTATAGCCCCCACCCCCACAGCTTTCCCTTCAGGCCTCAGCTCATGCAGCAGCTCTCACAGTGTGCCCTCGACGCGAGGGGGCTGGACACCTGGCACCCTTCTCCACGACTGTCCACGGAGTAGCTCAGTGACCCACTTCCAGAGCCTTCCCCGGCAGGTCTGAGTCCCCTTTCCTGCACTCAGGAAAGTCGGTCGTCCTGAACCTCGACATGCACGATGGCTGACACCTTGCATGTGTCTGGCATTCAGCAGCACCTGGCTGACCCACAGTTGCTGACTAATCCCATGTCACTGGTGCACACACACTTTGTTTTCTGTGTGTTTTTAAAAAATATCTTTTTATTGCTTTCAGAGAGGAAGGGAGAGAGAGATGGAAACATCCACGATGAGAGAGGATCGTGGATCAGCTGCGTCCTGCACGTCCCCCACTGAGAATGGAGCCCACAACCCACGCATGTGCCCTGACTAGGAATCGAACCATGACCTCCTGGCTCATAGGTCAACATTCCACCACTGAGCCACACCAGCCGGGCATGTACACACGTTCTGTAATAATAAACATAAAGTTTTCAAAGACACGAGTGGTTTTATGCTTAAAACTTCTAATCGTGCCAGGACCATCTTATTGGGACACCATGTGGAAAGTCATCGTGTGTTTTTAAAAAGACTGAGAAGCCATTATAATCAAGCACCATTTTAAAATGCAAAGAACAAAGGGAAAATGCTTTTAAAAGTGAATCTGAAGATCAGGCAAGCTCTTCCACTTTAAGGCAGAGACAAGCATCTTCCTTTTCAATTGCTCATTAGAATTCACAGACGCTAAAGGGAGAGAGATCTTGGCACCTGTGCTAATGCTTCCCCTCCAATCCATTAACGCCGGGATGTGGCCGCCAGCATCGCGGACGGCGTGCTGCGGGTGGCAAGGAGAGCAGCGAGCTCGAGGGAGCTGCTTCTGGTACATGGTCTGTTGAGGAAACAGTGACCAAGCATCGCTGTCATGAGGATGAAGCAGGAATTAAACACTGCTCTGCAGCCCTGGCTGTGGCTCAGTGGATAGAGTGTCGGCCTGCAGATGGAAGGGTCCCGGATTCTGGTCAGGGCACATGCCCGGGTTTGGGGCTGGAACCCTAGTGTAGGGTGTGCAGGAGTCAGCCAACCAGTGATCCTCTCTCATCACTGATGTTTGTCTCTCTCTCCCTCTCCCTTCCTCTCTGAAGTCAATAAAAATATATTTAAAAGAAATTGTCCTGCAGCCACCGGTCCACACTCTAAAAAATGTCTCATCTCCTTCGCTTCCCCGTGACTGATGTGGGACCCGGAGGCAGGGGGACGGGGATTGTGGGGTGTCCAGGTTGAAGGGCTGAGCCAGCACCACCCGGGAAGGCTACTCACCAACGCCTTCGCTGGATATGATGGGAGAGAGGAACATGTGTTTTGTCAAAGTGCCGAACTGAGAGGCAGTGTCACTGCTCCTAGGCGGCTTGGCTTTCTAGATGCTGACACACAGCAACAGGCTCGTGACGCAGACACGACAGAAACCTACATTGCACGCCCACAGCCTCCCAGGGTTGTGTCATCCAGCCGGGACCTGGGACCTGCAGGTACCGATCAGCTTGGGAAGACGTTGGAGCACAAGAGACAGACATCTCGCTGAGAGCAGGCCTGCCTGGAGGTCTCCTCCGTCTCTTCTCCCCAGGACACGGGCCAGTCGATGAAGGGGACGGGCACTTCGGGAAGGCCGTGTGGGCCTGCGGAGTGTCCATGGCAACAGGAAAACTGGAGAGGAGCGGAAGGCAAAGGGAGAGAGTGAAAGGACAGCGGGCTGAACGCGGGGAGGACCGAGGAGGTGGTTAGCCCGGGTGAGGGTTCAGCACCACGGACAGGGCCTGGTGTGGCCTGTTTCTCTTCCTTTTCATCTTCACGTAAAAGGAGTGAATTCAAACCAAAGTGCAGCTCATGCCAGGAAGCAGCTGTGGGACTGACTTCCGCGAGCACCACACCCATGAGAGAGCTCGCGGGGTTTTAGAGACGAGGCTGGGGAGGCCGAGGCCTCCCCTGAGGATGGGGGAAGGTGCTCAACGAGAATGACAGCGGGTCACCAGTTTCTACGGGTTCTCGGCACATAGCTGGTCCCTCTTTTCACAAGATTGATCCAGACGATGGAACACAACCTCCTCTTCTAGTTCCCCCAGATCCCAGCCTCCTCCCTTCTAGACGTCTTCACATTCCGTTTGGATGTTTATCGCCCACGCTTCTTCCCCCTCTGGCCACGCCACCCTTCCCACACCAGCCTCATGCCCGGCCCACTCCTCTCCATCCTGCACAGCCCCCCCTCTGAGGCCCATCTCCCCTCGAAGAGTTCCCCGATTTCCTTTCTCCGTCTCACCCCAAGACCGAGTTAAACGCCTCTGCTCTGAGGCCCCGTTCTCTGGTTTAGCCTTG
>PVJC01040110.1:0-15945 GCA_004026665.1 Murina feae
GAAGCCCACCAAGCAGGCCGCCGACCCCCTGCCACCTCTTACCCGCTTCCCAGTGCCCCGCAAAGGGCCTCTGAAGCCCACCAAGCAGGCCGCCGACCCCCTGCCACCTCTTACCCCCTTCCCGGTGCCCTCCAACCCTGCCGCCTCTTTCCCACTCACGGATCCTGGGTCCTGTGCTGTCCCGCCCTGCAGCCGCTCTTTGCACTCGGGAGGTCCCTCAGCCCGGCCTGTGCCCTCTCGCAGTCTGGGAGCCCTCGGGGGATGTCTACCTGCTGGCGTGCCTGACCAGCCTGGGTGAGGGGCTTTCAGGCTGCCCACAGCTCCCATTGACCCAACGTCCCAGCAAGGCTGGCTGGACGCAGGTTTCTGTGATTTATCTCCTATAATTGATGCTGTTCCTTTAAGGCCTGGGGTTATCTTCTATAATTGATACACTGTTTCTTTAAGGCCTGGCGTTGGTTTATCTTCTATAATTGATACACTGTTCCTTTAAGGCGGCCTTCTAACTAATGAAGCCTCCTCTGCTTCACCTCGCAGCGTCTATAAAGAAACAATTGTTACTTTTACTGGTTAGGCCCCGGCTGCTCTTTCCTTCAGCTCCCGAGGATTCTATGATTGTTACATTGTTTCAAAGCTGTGTTTCGCTAGAGGCAGTTTAATCGGAGCTGAGCTGAGCGGGCGCAGCTTCACTTTCGCTCCTGCCGCAATGGAAACGGCCGTTTACTCAGGTCCGTGAGTGGCGGCCGCCATGTTGGCTGGGCTAATTTGCATACAGCCGCTCTGATTGGCTGGTGGGCGTGGCTTACCCTGTCTCGGAGAAACGGTTAATTTTAATATTTCGCTTTTATTAGTTTAGATGTTGTGTGTGTATATATATATGTATATATATGAAAATATGTAACCACATATGTCTATGTGTATATATATGTTATATATATATATATATATATATATATATATATATATATATATATATATATATCTCCCATGTTCAAAGGCTGTTAAAACACATTGTTTACCCATATCTTCAGAAAGAAATCACTTCTGTCGTGGTAAACAACCTGCTTCCATGTTTATAATGGTCTGCTCCTCTAGCAATTTCAACAAGAAATTATAGCTAATTTGCCTACAAACATCGAGTGGTCATAATAATCTGGCCACTCAGTGTATATAGAGACATTCATAATATATTTTTTAAAAAGACCATCCTCCAAAAGAAAGAAAAAACAACTGCCAAGTCATGAGAAGGAATTGCAGCTGTTTATGAGAATCTCAGCTACCAGGTCTGGTAGCTCCTCAAAGGACAATTTCTTAGGGGGAAAAAAATCCAAATATCAGTTTAGGAGAAACCACAGAAAATGGAGTGGCTCATATTTTTGTGGAAAGTAAGATCTGGCGGTAAAAGGCGAAGTGACACCCACCCAGCTACTTGGGCCCCAGTGAGTGGGTTACTGCCGCTTCACAGGGGGCTCTTCCTTAGGGAAATAACTTCCCTGTTCCCTCCCTTTTCTTCTTAATTCTTTTATCGATTTCAGAGAGGAAGGGAGAGGGAGGGAGAGAAAGTGAAACATCAATGATGTGAGAGAATCATTAATCAGCTGCCTCCTGCATGACCCCCCTATTAGGATGGAGCCTGCAACCTGGGATGTGCCCAGACTGGGAATTGAACCATGACCTCTTGGCACACAGGTCGATGCTCAACCACTGAATCACACCAGCTGCCCCCTTTTCTTCTTAGCAGTCCCAGGAGGAGAGTGGAGTAGGGCAGGGAGACTGGGGCCATTAGAACAAGGGTGCCATTGCCAGGCTCTTGTAGTCATAAGTTAACTGGGCTTCTTGCTTTAGGGTTTAAAGTATTTGGAGAACCTTATCTTAGGGGAAGCCAGGTACTCTGCGCCTTGGTGCCCACTTAGTGTCAAACCACCGAAGAGTTAGGTCTCAGGGTCTGCTAATAGTTGAGGAGGGGTGAATGTGCAAAGATGGAACTCACAATTATCACAGGATTTTGAGTGGTGCCTGCTTATTTCATGAGAAACCAAAGTGGAGAGTCCTGCCTCCTAAACCCTTTGTAGACTGATGTGCTCTTGAGAAGCTCCTGTTCCGTGAGCCACGTTTACCTATCAGTCATGCTGGATTGCCTTGCGGAAGGCCCTGGAACATACTTATTCTATCACCTGAAATGTCAGCCTTGAGAATGGACAGCATCTCTGTGACTTCCTGCGGACTTTCCTTTCATAGAGGAGTGGTTTATTCTTTCCTAAGGGCAAGAATTATGATTTTAAAAGGTTTTGCTTTTCAGTACCACATTATTGTGTTCTGATGACAACCGGGAGGCACCTGTGACATTCAACAGGGCGTGGAGTCAAGCTGGGCATAAGGAAAGGATTCTGTTGGCTAAGTCACCAAGTTACCTCAAGCAGCAGTCACGGCCATTGCAGTGGATTCCAGTTCAGGTTCTTTCTGGATGTGCTGGTGCTACCCCCTCCCAATGCTGACTGTTCTCATCTCCTGCAATCATACTTCATAGCAGCATTCAATTGACATCTCTCCAGTGGTTGCTGTACAATTGGCACGGGCACAGGCTCTGGGGATAAAAGATGTGCATGACAGCCCCTGTCTTTGAAGAGGACAGTGTTTCAGGAGGAAACAGACAAGATAAATGCCCTCACAGAGGTCTGACCAGACGGCTCACACATCCTTTTGATGGGGAGGGGGTCTATAGGATCCAGGAAATCCAGGGAGGCTAGTGGGAGTCACACAGGTAAAGAGAAAAGGGAAGGGGTGGGGAAGGAAGGTGATGGATGTGATGCGGGAAGAAGGATGTTACAGATGGAGGGAGTTTACCCTTTGAAAACACAAACTCACATTCGATTTGTGGCCTAGAATTTCAAAGGGCATCTCCCCTGCCAAGAATCCAAAAAGGTGGAGGATGGCTGCATCGCGGAATGTTCAGAATGTGAGGAGGATGCTCTGAGCATCGTGCTAGTTGTAGGAAATGGCTTGGATTTTGGAATACCTTTCAGAACACGGACTAGTCTGAAAATGTTGTGTTTACATATATTTGTCCATGTAGCCTAGTCACAGCCTAGTGAAAAGTTTATGCTGTCAAAATAAACGAACTGTTAGCAGCACAAGTTCACTTCCTCTGAGTGGCCTAGAGTTTGGAAGATAAGATAAAATTTTCAGACCTCAAAGGCCAAATAAAGATGCTGTAGAATCTTCTGCTTTTCTGGTGTCAGGGCACATGGTATGGTGTGGTATGTAAGTGAATTTGGTGCAGATCGGTGCAAACCCAGTCAAGTCTGGAGCGAGGAACAGCATGTGTCTGAAAATCAGGATTAAACCTGTAAGGTGAAGACACAGGGAGAACTTTTTATTCGATAAAACTTAGAAAACAGTGAGGGGGAAATACTTTGAACAAGCAGTTTGAGAATATATACAAACACAACAAGGCATGTTTGCTTTGGTTCTGATTATGTTGCTCCGGAAGAAATGCGGGTGTGTGCGCCTTCTACAGACCAAAGGAGTCCCACGTGGACTTACCCAAGACTGCCAGAAATAACATAAATGTGTCTCTGAAAGCTCAGATGTGTGGAGCAGCAGAGTCCAATTTGGGTTCAGGTTTATCTGTCTGCTTCAACGCCATAAATGCAGCTAAATAGTTGAGATGTTTATAGAAACGAATCTATGGAGGATATAGTTTTCCTTTGGATTTGTAAAACTCCAAGAGGGAGAAGTTGCAAACCAAAAGTAGAAAAAAAATCAAACAAAATAAAGTGCTGCTTTAGTTTTCTAAATCGGAGTCAAGTGAATATTTTTTTGTAAAAGACCAGATATATCAGGCTGTTGAAAGTAGCCATAAACAGCCCTAGCTGAGCGCTAGCATGTGGCCTGAAGGGTCCAGGGTTCTGTTCTAGTCAAGGGCACATGCCTGGGTTGCAGGCTCAATCCCCAGTGGGGGGCATGCAGGAGGCAGCCAATCAACGATTGTCTCTCATCATTTGTGTTTCTATCTCTCCCTCTCCCTTCCTCAAATCAATAAAAATATATTTTTAAAAAATTCTTAAAAAAAAAACAAGTAGCCATAAACAAATGCATGCATGTGGGTATAGTGGTGCTCCAATAACACTATCTGTGAGTGCCAAAATGTGAATTTCATATCATTTGCACTTGTCATGAAACATCATTCTTCTTTTGTTTTTTTTCTCTCAACCATTTAGAAATGTAGAAACCATTCTTACTGATCCCTGTGCCAGATCTGAGAAAAACATCTCTCGTGTGTTCTGTTAGAGTAGACAAAACAAAAAACATTGGAGTACAACGTGTGTTTTTTTTCTTTCAGGTTTCTGTAAATTACTTAAATGGTGATTTTTCATCCTTGGTATTTCCCTGGATTTGTCTATAATGTTTTGTGCCCCTGTAACACTTCTAACATCAATCACCAATGCACTTATTAAGCGTTCACCCTGAACTGAAATGCTGGGGACAGACGTCAGAGGAAAAGAAAATATTAGCAATAGACAGTGGTACAGAAGCTCCTCTATTTATGGAATTTCAACTTGTGCACTTTCGAAGATACAAACAAAGCCATGCTCCGCAGTCACGCCCTCTGGCTCAGTCCTCACCGCCAAAGTATGTTAAGAGGTTCTGGGAGCTTTTTGTCTCTGCCTGCCCGCGCACCGCCCCCCCACCTTCTTCCCCAGTGCACCTAATATTTACTGTCTTTCTGCTCGCTGCAGAGGGCTTTTACCATTAACTCCATCTTGTATGATAACCTCAGAGGAAATGGAAGAAAAAGGTGCTAGTGACAAGTTGCAGAAGGAAGTAAAATAAAAACCAAAATTTTTCAAAGTTGAAATTGGTCAGGAAAATTGTTGCAAGTCCTTTGGCAGGAAGAACAATTTTGAGGACAAAAACCTATTTCTGCAACTGAAGAGAATTTCTATACCTGTGCTGTAATAAATAGTAAGTGTTAGCCTGGCCAGCGTGACTCAGTGGTTGAGTATAGACCTATGAACCAGGAGGTCACGGTTTGATTCCCGGTCAGGGCACATGCCTGGGTTTCTGGCTTGATACCAGTGTGGGGCATGCAGGAGGCAGCCGATCCATGATTCTCTCTCATCATTGATCTCTCTCTCTCTGTCTCTCTCTCTCTGTCTCTCTCTCTCTCTCTCTTTGCCCCCTCCCTTCCTCTGTGAAATCAATAAAAAATATTTTTAAAAATAAATAGTAAGCATTACTAGAGAGCTTATAGAGGATAGGTATTCTTCTAACTGCTACACACACACATTTCATTCTCATGACATAGATGGTAATCAGCAAATGATGTCATAGGATGATTGATAAAGCAGAGAAAATTGTACTCTGTGGCTGGGGATTGGCCTCCTAACTGTGGTAATCCAGGGGAAGGGCGGAGTCCAGTGAGTCAGGTCACCCAGTCAGACGTGGTTCCATGAGTTTGCAGCTTTTGGAACCTGCCTAATCTTATAAGTGGCTAGTCCTAGCCAGTTTTGCTCAGTAGATAGAGCATCAGCCTATGGCCTGCAGGGTCCTGGGTTCTATTCCTGTCAAGGGTACATGCCTGGGTTTCGGGCTTGATCCCCAGTAGGGGGCTTGCAGGAGGCAGCCAATCAATGATTCTCTCTCATCATTGATGTTTCTCTCTCTCCCTCTCCCTTCCTCTCTGAGATAAAAAATATATATATTAAAAAAATTAAAGTAAGTGGCTAAATGACAATTGATGATGTTATTGCTATGAGTGGGTTTACTACTTCAGAAGGTCATCAGTATATGAAATGAAATAGGTCCGATGTGGATAGAGATGCCATGTAAAGCCTTTATCAGCCAGGAGGGGAATCACCTGGGGTGAGAGGTATTGGATGATCAGCTCACACCTGGCCTTACTGGAAACTCATCTGGGGGCTGCAAGTGTCCATACAGTTCAGGATCTGGACACAAGGGCAGAGTCACAAAGAGCCTTTAAAGGTGAACAGGTTTTCAACCCAAACGTGCAGTGAACACTTGCTATTGGTGCTCTGCCCAGAATATCTCAGACCTTCTACCAGTTCTGTCTGCCTGTCCCATCCCCCAGATTCTGTGTGGTTTGCTTCTGATGACTAACATCTGTGACCATCAGAGGACATCCCGTGGGGTCTGCAGCAGCTTCCCTGTACCCACAAAGAGCAAGAAGTGCCTGGGGGTTGGCATCATCCTGGGGCACCCACAGCCCTTGATGGGCAGGTGTGAGAATATTAAAGCTCAGTTGTCTTTCATTGAGGTGGGACAGCTCCAAGATGGAATTTACACTCCAGAGCTCCCCTCAGGATCAGGCCAAGACTGGACTTTGCCAGAAATCACACCATTACTTGGCTTTCTCCTCTTTCCTACCCTGTTTGGCTTATCCTTTACCAGTTTCTCCTGGCAACATGTCTTTAATAAATCACTTGCACATGAATCTTTATCTTAGCGTCTGCCTCTTGGTAACTCTACCTAAGGCAAGAAGCAACTCTATTATTAAGAGAGAAATAGCATAAGGCCTTGCCTTCAGCCAGCATTGAAAGAATGAATGAAAGAATGGGCTGAATGACTTAGTAGAAGCTAGTCTTTAGCCTTGAGTCACCCATGTTATAATCAGGGAAACAGGAAAGGGGTAAAACATTGACTATGAGATTTTAGAGTTGCAGGTCCTGTAGTGAAACTTCCATACACTGCAGCCAGGCCAACTGATAGTCATTCGGGCTCAACTTAACCATTGCACGCCATAAGCGTCTGTAGATGTAAGAGGCGGAACTTCCCCCACATGCCACATGTGTTTATTAAAAAAATGTTTTCCTTAAGTGGCAGCCCTGACCAACTTTAAAATCATTTTTTGTGAGAATTTGCAGCTGAAAATATTCAAGAACATCCGAATTGTAATATATTTATTTTTATAATATTCATTGCAAATTGATTTTTTCTAAATTAAATTAAAAATATCGTGGCATGAGGGGATGGTTTCTGTTTTGGATGCCTGGCAGTTAACTGGTTAAATATTGCCAGGAAGAGGAAATCATCACCTCCCTGGATAGCTGCCTTCCTCCTCTTGCTCCTTCCTCCCTCCCTCCCTCTCTAATTCCCTCCCTCCCTCAGTTAGTGGGCAATGGGGTTGTTTCCATCCTTTGGCCATCATAAATAATGCTGCTGTCAGCATTTGTGTACATGTGTTTATGTGGACATGATTTCATTTCTTGTCATTATATTCCTAGGAATGGAACTGCCAGGTCAGATGTAGAAAGTTCTTTCATTTGTTGAGTCAAAATCTGAGTCTTCATAACTTTCACTCTGGCTTCTGGAGACAACTGACAAAGGCTTTCTTTTCTCACACATGATAGCCCTTCAGATTGTTCATCACTGTCTCCATGTCCTTGCTCCACTTTCACAGATGGAATTTTCTTTGTTTTTCCCCATCATTCCACTGTAGAAATGAGACTTATAGAAATGCAATCCGATAGCCTTGAAGTCCTCACATCGTCTACTATGATGTACAAAACAGCTCTCTTTGTTCCAGATCTCAGACTTTCCCATCAACAGCAGGGAACCAGTGGCTGGTAGCTTTATTTTGCCAGGAAGGGAGACAAAGAATTATTTTATAGATGGGGAAGGGTTTTCAATAGACTCTGAAGGGATTCTCTCCTTTGCAAATATAAACGGACTAATAAGTTGTGTAATTTAAGCACTTTGGTCATTTCTTGACATGTTAATGTGAGAAAAGGAATTCTATGGTTTTGAAAAATAAAGTTTAATGGAGATCAGTTATCCTGAGAGCTTTGAAAGGAGTCACGTGCAGCAGCATTCCTTCTACTCATCAGTCATGGAGACAGTGGGGTGAAAACCACACCACCACAGGAGAATGTACCAAATCCCTTAGCAGCCTCTGGGTTGTGATGACCTAGGGACAAATGTTATTTTCATTTCTTCTTCAATAACTACAAATGGATCCAATTCTTCTCGGTAGTCATAAATGTAGGGATATTTTTCATCTTTTTTTTTTAATGGTGGCATTTATTTATTTGTTTATTATTCAATTTATTGGGGTGACATTGGCTCACAAAACCATACAGGTTTCAAGTGTGCTACTCAATAAAACATCACCTACACACTGCATTGTGCACCTACCACTCCAAGCAAGGTCATTTTCCACCCCTTTGCCCACCTCCACCTGCCCCCACCCTATGTCTATGTGTTTTACACACACACACACACACACACACACGTTATAATCAGGGAAGCAGGAAAGGGATAAAACATTGACTATGACATTTTAGAAGCCCTCCAACATCCCTTCCATCTGATAGCTGTCAGTCTGTCCAGATATCCATGCCTCTGTTTCTATTTTGTTCATCAGTTTATTTTGTTCATTAGATTCCACAAGTAAGTGAGATTATATGGTATTTGTCTTTCTCTGATTGGCTTATTTCACTTAGTGTAATAATCTTTAGGTCCATCCTTGCTTTTGCAAAAAGTGAGATTTCCTCTTTTCTTCTTCTTAGAATTGCATTGTGTAAATGTACCACAGCTTTTTCACTCACTTATTTACTGACGTCCACTTGGCCTGTTTCCAAATCTTGGCTATTGTAAATAACACTGAAATGAGCACAGGGATGGTTATATTCTTTTAAATTAATGTTTCTGCTTTCTTCAGATATATTCCCAGAAGTGGGACCACTGGGTCAAATGGGAGTTTCATATTTAATATTTTTCCCCATTGTATTTTTTTTATTGTTCTTTTTTTTATTAATTACATACAGTTTTACAAAGATTAGTACATATATCTCTTTTTTTCCCCTGCCTTTCCGCCCGCCTCCCCTACCCCCCCCCCAGTGTTTTGTGTCCATAAGCATATTTAATTTTTTGAGGAAACTACATACTGTTTTCCATAGTGGCTGCACCAGTCTGCATTCCCACCAGTAGTGCATGAGGGTTCCTTTGTCTCTGAATCCTCACCAACACTTGTTGTTCATTGATTTATTAATGATAGCCATTCTGACAGGTGTGAGGTGATATCTCATTGTGGTTTTAATTTTGGCCATCTGTGTGTCCTCTTTTGAAAAGAGTCTATTTAGGTCCTTTGCCCATTTTTTCATTGGACTGTTGGTTTTTTGGTATTGAGTTGTATGAATTCTTTGTAAATTTTGTATGTTAACCCCTTATTGAATGTATCATTGAGAAATATGTTTTCCCATTCGATGAGTTCCCTTTTCATTTTGTTAATGGTTTCTTTTGCTGTGAAAAAGCTTTTTAGTTTGATGTAGTCCCATTTGTTTATTTTTTCTGTTGTTTCCCTTGTCTGAAGAAATCTGCCTGGAAAACTATTGCTATGAGAAATGTCTGATATTTTCTACCTTGTGTATTCTTCTAGGATTTTTATTTAAGTCGTTAATCCATTTTGAGTTTATTCTAGTATATGGTATAGTTTCATTTTTTGCATGTACCTGTCCAATTTTCCCAGTAGTATTTATTGGAAAGAATGTCTTTACTCCTTTTTCAAATATTAATTGAGTTAGGGATGGATTGTCTCATGCCATCTCCATGTCCTTGAACGAGTCACTCAACCATTCTAAAGCGTCAGTTTCTGCATTTTAGTCTCCCCACGTCAATGGCTCTTAAATTGTGTTGCACATTATATCAAGGGATCTTGATAAATATCTTAACTGTGAGTTGATGGTCCAAGAGATCCTGTCTGAGTATGTTTGGGGAGGTCCTCACAATCCACTTTCAAAAATCTCACCCCCAGTGATACTGATGTACATGGTCCTAAAGATCAGAACACTGATATTAGCCATATCTTTCTGGTCTGTTTTCTTTTTTCATTTGTTTGCTTTGTTATTCCTCACCCGAGGATATTTTTTCCATTGGTTTTCAGAGAGAGTGGAAGGGAGAGGGAGAGGCACAGAGAAAGAAACAGAGAGAGAAACATCGATGTGAGAGAGATACAGCAATTAGTTGCCTCCTGCACACCCTGACTGGAGCTGGGTATTGAGCCTGCAACCAAGATATGTGCCCTGGACCGGAATCAAACCCTCAACCCTTGAGTCCTTGGGCCAATGCTCTAACCACTGAGCAACTTGCTGAGGCTGATCTGTTTTCTTCTTGTCCTATCTTCTGCTGAAAGGGAGAAGACATCTTATAATCTCTCCAGATAATGTATTTCCATATGTGCTACATGTACGAACATGAACAAAATAGCAATAAAATTTGAAATAATGAAAGCATCATAGTCTGATGCTTAGATTCTAATGTATTAGAATTATTTTGATGAGAGCAATTTTATATGTAAAGTGTGGTTTCTCGATCTTAGCACTATTGCCATTTGAGCTAGATCCTTGTTCTGTATGTGTATGTTGGGAGTTGGTGCAATTGGCTTGTTCATTGTGGGATGTTTAATACCATCCCCAGCCCCCACCCACTAAGTACCAATAGCACTACTGCCCACCCCCCAAGTTGTGAAGATTAAAAATATCTTCATTCTTTTTTATTTTCTTGAAGGTGTTTTATTTAAATCCTTTCCATCCATTGAATTGTTACCATTGCCTTTTTCTGTTGAGAAAGTGCATCTGAAAAAGTGCTAATTTTAGGCTTGTATTTCTATGTGAACAGAATGTTCAAAGTACTAGATCACCTTACAAGTTATTTCAGATATTGACAGCATTTAAGTTTTTTGTGCTTAGAGTGGAAAATTGGTAGGTTAAAAAGCACATGCAGACGAAAATTACAAGAAAGATTCCCTTTCATTTGAATTGGCTCTTCTAATGCTACATCCTGATATATGTAGAGGAAATGGAAATATGTATAAAAGGAAATGGAAACAGACCGTGTACTTGGTTGGGTTTGATTTTTATTTATTTTTTTAAATTTTATTTTATTGTTTAAAGTATTACAAATAGTAGTACATATGTCTCCTTTTTTCCCCCATTGACCTTCCCCCCGGCCTCCCCTATCCACCCCCCGCCCGCCCCTGGCACATTTGCTTTTATTTTGGAATGCTTGTAAACCTTCTTTTCACCTGAATAAGTCAAGGAAGTAGGTTTGTGCTATGCTGTTTTTTTAACCTGTAAAATACCTCACATGGTTGCTTTTACATATCAAAGGAAAAGATACATGTGAAAGTACCTGAGAGCAAGCACGGAGTATGCACCAAAAATTTTTAGCGTTGATTAAAAAATATTTTTAAATCTTGCCAAATGTACCCTGAGGGACAAAATTGCACCTGGCTGAGAGCTACTTTCATAAAGCGTGGTCCCAATGAAAAACAACCAAGAAATAAGAAATTGGGTTTGGAGCACTTTTCTTTGGTTGGCTCACGTTGCACAGCAAGGCGAAGGCGGCCCTTTAAATTGCTGGTGTTCAACTTTTATGTACTGAGCATTCCTTGTGATCTGAAACTCTGGCTCCTTCTCTCTATTTGGTGGATTAATGAGATACAGACAGGTTAAGTGACTTGGCATGCGAAGGATACTCTGTTTCATTCTCCTTATTTTATTACACTTCTGACAACAAATTCTTAACTTTTGCCTTGTATGTTCTGTTCCCTCAAAAAATGAAATCATAATCACAAAATAGATTAATTGGAGGAGGGGGCAACGTCACATCTAAACTTGTTTTGGAAGATTCAGACACTGGAGTAATGCCAGGTGTTAGCATCATTAATAATAGCATCATACTACTGAACCTTTGAAAACAGTAGTTTCGTTGGGTGACTAGCCAAGTGCTCCAGAAGACTCCATAGCTTCTAGTCTGGATCACACAAATGGCCAGGTTTTACCTGTTAGCGTTTTGACATGTGGTGTTGGCTGGAGGAGGTCCCAGAGCTCAGCTCTACCCTTCTGCTCTGGGGAAATTGCTCCTTGTTTTCTTGGGTGGTGCAGGACTCACTCGACTGAAAGGAAAATGGTTGTTGTGTGAGATGTTCTACTAAGTGGGAACTATTAAAGCATGAATTTCTTATGTCTATGAAGGGTTCCTCAAAATTGGCACTTGACATTTGGGACAGGATAGTATGGACAATAATACAATAATTAATAATGATACTATAAGAATAAACTGTGTTTCACATACTCACAACTGTAAACCTACTTTTGTCACACCTTGTATGACTTCTTAATATTCTTGGTAGTAGTGACCAAGGCTGAGGGCAACATTAGAGGCGATACCAGTGCATTTTTTTTCTTTCTTCGCTGTTCTGTATCACAACACCCGCCATGGTACCATTCTTGGGACCCCCAGGGGTTCCTCATTCCCTATCTTTGGACCAAGTCTGTCTTCAGAATGGGAGCTGTCTCTTTCTAAGTTAGCTGGAAAAAGGAATGAAAGCTTCATTCTTCCTTGGATTTTTCCCATCTCCATATCCCCATTAGGGTTAATATGAAAGGGAGGACTATGGCTGTGGAGCAAAATGACGATTCCTTTAGTGGAAATTCCTTTATGTTTATAGTTGGGTTGCTAAGATCCTGCCCCCCACAGTGTGCTGAGTTTCTGCCTAATAAAAGATCCTCCCTCAAAAGCATAAACATTGTGTTCCCATTGCTTCCACCTGTATGTGTGGATGGATCAGCAATGGCATTTCCAATTCCTAGCAGGCCTTGTTGGTCCCCCTTCACTTATAAGAGACATGATTTTGGACAAGGAAGACCTGAGGCTCCTTCCCCATCTCTCCTTCCTGATCCTGGTGTTTGATTTCCTGAATTTTATCTTGTAGCCCCATGAGAAAACCTCGAAGAGAGAGAGACAACTCTAAACTATGTTCGGCCTTTATATAAACTATGCTCAGTCTATTTATACTGTAGTGTAAATAAAGATTCTAATTGGTACAATCAGTTTGGAAAACTGTTGGGGGCATTATCCAGTAAAGTTGAAGCTATGCCTGCCTATATGACCCAGCGATTCGTTTTCAGGTTTGTGCCCTGTAAAAATGCACACACATGTGCGCAAGGAGATATGTGTAATGATGTTTGAGCAGTATGGTTTCCAGTAGCTCCAAACTGGAAAGGACACAGATGTTTCTCAGCACTTGAAATGATAAATAGTGCTAAACACATACAATGGACTACTAGACAGCAGCGGGAATGAACCAACTACAGCTACATAGAACAACACGGAAGAACCTTAAAAACACGATGTTGAGTAAAAGAAGCCAGATGTAATAAAAACATGCTCACGATTCATTTTCAGAAAGTTGGAAGACAGGCAGCATTAAGCTTTAAGATTTATGGATGCAGAACTTCCTAAAAGTGGTGCTTCTCAGACAGGAAGATCCTGCCCCTGCCCCCAGGGGACATTTTGGGTTGCCCCAGCTGGAGGAGGGGGTAAAACTCATATCTCACAGGTGGATGCCAGGGGCATTGCTAAACGTTCTAGGATGCTAGGACAGCAAAGAATTATTGGTTTGATCCCAAAACTTCAAGCTGTAAAAGCAAAAATAAACAAGTGGGACACATAAAACTAAAAACTTTTCTGCACAGCAAAAGACATAATCAACAAAAGGCAATCTACAGAATTGGAAAAATATTTGCAAACCATCCTATATAATATGCAAATTGACCTAATATGCCTAATATGCAAATTGATCCCTAGGGTGGTTGTTTGACAGGGAGTTCAACCCCTCGCTATGACTTGCACTGACCACCAGGGAGCAATACAGAACATGGCCGGCATAGGTCCTGACCAGAGCAGGATCACGGAAGGATGATGGAGCAGTTGATGGGGCAGCACCAGGCCAAGGTGGGGTGCCAGGGGGGGCTGCGGGGCTGCAGGGCTGCAGGGCTGCAAAGCTGGAGGCGAGAGGTGGGGGAGCAAGCTGGGGCCTGATCTCCACAGGCCACCCTGAGGGACCCCATCCATGCACAAATTCATGCACCGGGCCTCTAGTATATATAATAAGGGGTTAATATACAAAAAAAAACCCATAAAGAACTCATACAACTCAATAGCAGATAGAAAAAATTGTTTAAGAAATTTTGTTGTTGTTATTCTTCACCTGAGGTTATTTTTCCATTGATTTTCAGAGAGAGTGGAAAAGAGAGGGAGAGACAGAGAGAAACATCAATGTGAGAGACACACATTGATTGGTTGCCTCCTGCACACGCCCCAACCAAGGCCCCGGAGCCGGGGAGGAGCCTGCAACAAGGGACCCTTAGATCCATAGGCCAACGCTTTATCCACTGAGCCAAACCTACTAGGGCAAATCGTTTAAAATTTAACAGATCTCTTAGAGTTCTGCATAACCGAGGCCCCTTCTCGAGTCTTGAACAAATGCATTGAGAACTAGAGAGGTGTTTGATTCACACTGAGGTGAATTTAGGAGCCTTGCATCAGTCATTGATCATTTCTTAAATGGGTTGTCCTATGTCCCCAAACCTTTCAAACACTGAAAAAAAAACCCCCAGCTCTATGGCACTTGCAAATGTAACTTCAATTTAGCAAGAAATACGTTAACAGGCAGAGTCATTTCTGAAATGTAAATAAAGTAGGTCCCCGAGTAATGTTGTTTTGTACAATGTTGTTGTTTTTTTGTTCTAACGTTGGTGAGAAAAAAAAATTGATTCCCACTGGGACCACTGTCTGCGTGCAGTTTGCAATCTCCCCACATCTGTGTGGGTTTTCTCTGGGGACTCCGGTTTCTTCCCACATCCCGAAGATGCGCCTGTGAGGTGAACAGTCTTGTCTACACTGTGCCAGTCTTTGTGGGTATAGGTGAGGGTGTGAGTGGCCCTGTGATGGAAGGGTATCCTGTCCAGGGTGGGTCCCATCTGGCGCCTGAGCTACACGGAGGGGTTCTGGCCATCTCAACCTTGAACTGGAAACTGCAGGTTGGAAAATCATTCTTTTACTTGTTTTTATTATAAAAGATAGATAGACAGATTTCAGAGAAGGGAGAGGGGGGAAGAGAGAGAGAAACATCAATGATGAGAGAATAATTGACTAGGCTGTGTCCTGCATGCCCCACACTGGGAATGGAGCCCAAAACGCCAGGCATGTGCCCTGAGAGAGAATCGAATTCTGACCTCCTGGTTCACAGGTCGACACTCAACCATTAAGCCACACTGGCTTGGCTATGCACCCATTCCTTTAGATTGTTTCCATTTTTTGTGATCTTGCCTGAAGATATTATGAACATTTCTGCACACGGAAGGCCATTGGACCATTTTTTCTATCTTATCTCAGAGTGAAATTGTTGGGTCAGAGGGTAGGCATGACAAGATCAGGCGGTGCTGGGAACTTGAGGATATAAGCTTAGTTTTCTAGCAGATGAACTATCATGGGGTTGCCTAGTAGATTCTTCAGGATACCTGCACCCCTGGCTCCACATTCTCTCCACTCTTTACAATCATGCAGCCACTTGTTCTAAAATGTTATAATCCAAGGGGTGATCAGTCCAACCAAATGATAAGGGCTCCAACAGAGGGGCCATGTCCTATTTTCCCATCCTCCCTATCCTCATAGGGCAGGTGGAGGGCCACTTGGGAAGTTCAGTACAGTGGGAACCTCAAAAATGGACACGAGCCACTCACAAATCTATCTTCCACTTGGTAGTCACCCCTCTGTGGCTGGGATTGGTTGATTTCACTGGGGCTGGATTGTCCACTCTGGCTGAAACTCTGCCTTGTCTAAACTCAGCTTGTAGGAGGGAGCACAGAAATCACAGTGCCCTCGGCCTGGGAAAGGAGTGGGTGCTCTCCTCCAGGGGGGTTGAAAGCGCATGCCCAGCTGGTGTGGCTCAGTGGTTCAGCATCGACCTATGAACCAGGAGGTCACAGTTGGATTCCATGCTGGGATTCCATGCTCCAACCCCAGTGTGGGACGTCCAAGAGGCAGCCAATCCATGATTCTCTCTCATCATTGATGTTTCTCTCTCTCTCTCTCTCTCTCTCTCTCTCTCTCTCTCTCTCTCTCTCTCTCTCTCTCTCTCTC
>PVJC01040111.1:0-15962 GCA_004026665.1 Murina feae
AGAGTTCATCACCACCCAACCAGTATTATATGAAATGCTGAAAGGTATCCTTTGAGAATGAAGAAGAAAAAGGAAAGTAAAAATTATGAACAACAAATATATATCAACGAGTGAATCTAAGAATCAAGTGAATAAAAAATCTGATGAACAGAATAAACTGGTGAATAGAATAGAATCAGAGGCATAGAAAGGGAGTGGAGTGACAATTTTCGGGGGTTAAGGGTGTTGGGGATGCGTGAAGAGACTGGACAATAATTGCACACCTATGGATGAGGACAATGGGGGGGCAAGGTCAGAGGTTGGGGTGGGAATTGGGAGGAGGGGAGCTATGGGGGAAAAAAGAGGAACAACTGTAATAATCTGAACAATAAAGATAAATTTAAAAAAAAAGATTTCTTTCAGCAAATTCTAGTAACAAGAGAAAAATAAATGGGTTTTAAAGAGAAAAAAAAAAAAAAAGTATTTGAACAGAGATTTCCAAAGAGAAGATGATGTAAACACAGGGAGAAAGCCTTCTACAAGCTAAAGAAAGGCTTCAAAAGAAACCAACATTGCTAAAACCTTGATTTTTAACTTCTTGCCTCCAGAATTGTGAGAAAATAAATTTTTGCTATTTAAGCCATCCCGTCTGTGGTGCTTTGTTACGGAGTGCTAGCAAACTAATACAACAGCTGAAGCTGTTCTTAAAGGGAAAGTCATATCCTTAAATGAATGCACCAGAAAAGGAGAAAATTTTTAATTAAAAAAAAAAATTAGCTCACACCTTTAAAAAAAAATACCCATCCAAGGATATTTTCTCCATTGATTTCTAGAGAGAGTAGCAGGGAGGGAGGAGGGGTAGAGAAAAAAAACATTGGCATGAGATACATTGATTTGTTGCCCTCCCACCCTACGGGGCTGGCGAGCCTGCAACCGAGATATGTCCCTTGAGTGCCTTTGACCAACACTAATCATTGAGCCCAACAGGCCAAAACCAGCTCACACCTTTTAAGAAGCTAGGCATGAAGACAAAACTTTAGCAATTAGATTATAAGTAATAAACAGGAAAAATCAATAAAACGTAAATAAAATTGTAAAGGTAATTAAGAAATAGGTTATTTGCAATTATTAAAATTGCTAAGTCCCAGGCTTAAACTATAAAAAGGAAACAGAGAAAATAGAATGACAATGGGAATGGTCAATAACACCAAAAGCACAAATAGGCAAATGAGACTAAGCTTAAAAACTGCTGTGCAGCAAAAGAAACAACACAGTGTAAAGGGATAGTACAGAATGGGTCAAAATAGATGCAAGCCATATACCATATATGGGGTTAATATCCAGAATATTAAAAGCACTACCACAACTCATTAACTAAAAAAAAAATAACCTGACTAAAAATGGGCAAACTACTTGAATAAACATTTCTCCAAAGAAGAGATACAAATAGTCAACAGCACATGAAAAGATGCTAAACATCATGAATTAGCAGAAAAATGCACATCAAAATCACAATAAGACAATCTCTAGCCCCACAGGAGTGACTCAGTGGTTGAGCTTCAACCTATGAACCAGGAGGTCATAGTTAGATTCCCAGCCAGGTCACATGATGGGGATGTGCAGAAGGCAGCCCATCAATGATTCTCTCCTATCATTGATATTTCTATCTATCTCTCCCTCTCACCTCCTCTTTCTGAAATCAATACACACACAAATACATACTAGGGGCCCAGTGCAAAAAATTTGTGCACTTGGGGATGGGGGGGTCCCTAGGCAGCCCGGCCTGTGCCTTCTCATAGTCTGGGACCCCTCGGGGGATGTCCACCTGCTGGTGTGCCTGGCCAGTCTGAGTGAGGGGCTGATGGCTGTTTGCAGGCTGACCAAGCCCCCCAGTGGGGACCCTTACCCCATGGGGGTGTGGCCAGCCTGGGTGAGGGGCTGAGAGCTGTTTTCAGGCTGTCCACAGCTCCCATTGACCCAATGTCCCAGCAAGGCTGGCTGGAATTAGGTTTCTGGGATTTATTTATCTTCTATAATTGAAACTTTGTTGCCTTGAGTGGAGGCCTAGGCAGGCAACAAAGCCTTCTGTTTGCTTCAGCTCTGTGACTTCTATAATTGAAACATTGTTGCCTTGAGCAGAGGCCATAGCCGACCTAGGCAGGCAGTTTCCTCCATCACTGGTGCAATGGAAGCCTTCTATTTGCTCTAGCTCCGTGGCTGCCACCTGCCATCTTGGCTGGGTTAATTTGCATATAGTCGCTCTGATTGGCTGGTGGGCATGGCTTGACTGGTGGGCGTGGCTTAGGTGTAACGGAGTGATATTACTCTTTTTTTAGATTAGATATATATATTTTTTTAAACGATACCATCTCTATCTGTTAGAATGGCCGTTACAAACACACACACACACATACACACACACACAGAAAATAAGTTTTACAAAGAACGTGGGAAAAAACCCTAGTCTACTCTTGGTACAATTGTAAAATGGTGCTGCCACTATGGAAAACAGTAGGGAGGTAGGTTGCTCAAGAAATTAACAAAAGAAGTATCATATGATACATTAATCCCACTATCCCACTTCTGAATATATACCCAAGAAATTAAAAAACAGGATCTTAAAGAGATATTCATACACATGTAAGCCAAGGTGTGGAGGCAACCTGAATGTCCATCAAAGGATAAATGAATAAAGAAAAAGTAGTAAAAACATAAAATGAATATTAGTCATTCAGCCTTAGAAAATAAGGAAATCCTGCCTTGTCCTGGATGAACTTTCACGGCATTATGCAAAGTGAAATACGTCAATCACAAAGAGACAAATGTTGCATCATTCCACTTCTATGAGGTATCTGAATTACAATAAATTAAATTAAATGGAATTCCAAAAAAATAATCAATTAAATCTGAAGTAATAACACAGGAAGAAAAAACAGAGGAGGCAAATAGAAAACAAACAGTAATAGTAGAGACCTAAATCTAACCATACTGATAATTACATGAAAAACCCACCAATTAACTGAAAAGCACAGACTGTCAGACTGGATAAAAAAGCAAGGCCCTAACGTACGCTGTCTACACAAAGCACACTGTAAACATAGACATGGCTCAGGTAAGTACAGAAATGATGGAAGCAGACATAGCATGCACACAGTAAGCATAAGAAGTGAGGAGTGGCAATGTATCAGACAAAGCATATTTCAAAACAAAGAGTGTTACCGGAGACACAAAGACGTGTTTCGTGATAATGAAGGAGCCGTTCCTGAGACAGTGTACTAACGGTCAATGCATAAGCATTTTATAATGATGCTTCCAAATACATGTGGGGAGAAACAGAAAATTCCACAATCCCAGCTGAAGAATTTAACACCTTGTCACAGTAATTGCTAAAATGATGAAATTACTGCTAAATAAATTGATAAAAATAACTAAACAAATAGAAAATAAAAGATCTGAACATAAAAATCAACAATCAAGCAACTTGACCTAACATAGTATTAGAACAACACCCAAAACTGCAGAATATATTATTTTCAAAGACCCAGGGCACATTCAGCAAGACAAGACATATACACAGGGTCATGAAATAACTCCCAACTTACAAGGGCTGACACTGTACCTACTCTGTCTTTGACCCGAATGGAATTAAAGTAATTAAAGTAAGAAATAAATAATAAGTTATCTAGAAAAATCCCAAAATATCTGGATGCCGTTTGCATGAAGCACACTTTTTTCAATGTTTAATTTCCAGAAATTAGACATTGGATGGAGAAAAACTGCATTTATCAAGTATAGACAACTTCCTTGATGACTTTTTTTTTAAAATCCTCATCCGAGGATATTTTTCCATTGGTTTTTAGAGAGTGGAAGAGAGAGGGAAAGATAGAGAGAAATATCAATGTGAGAGAAAGACATCGATCCCCGATCAGTGCCTGAGCCAGGGAGGAGCCTGAAACCAAGGTATGTGCCCTTGACCAGAATTGAACCCAGGACCCTCCAGTCTGCAGGCCGTTGCTCTTTCCAATGAGCCAAACCCGCTAGGGCTCTCTTGGCGACTTTCATTCAAAATGGGAGCAGAGAGATGAGGCAATAAATGAAGAAATCATGACCCTCCTCTGGTCAAAACCCTGCAGTAGGATCCCCTGACCACAGCTGCACATCTATTACCCATAGCCTCCCCCGCCCATATCAGCCCAAACCCCTTTCCCACTTGAGTTTCCATCACTCCCCACACAGATGTCGCTTTCCAAGCAGAAAGTTAACTCCTCATTATCCTCACATCGGGCGCCAAGCAGTGACCCAGGAGGAGCCAGGAGCCAGACACAGTGCCTGTCCCTCAGGGAACTATCTCAACCAGCAGGACAGTCAGGCCATCAGAATGCACCAGGCAAGCCCTCAAGCCCTCGAGTACACGTGCTCTGGGAATACTTCTGCCAGAGAACATTCAGAAATACTTGCATTGGAGAACCACTCAGCTGGTTAACAAGGGCGAACGTGTGAAGCATAAAGGCCTGGGGGAATAAAACCGCATGGACTCGAGTAGATCCCCCGGTGGCTGTCAACCAGAGTCCAGTTGGAGTGAAGGGTGACAATGATCTGGAAAGGCTGTTTGGGGGCCAGTTCCGAACGGATAATAACATCACCTAACACACTCTCCCCGAGCACTCACTGTGTGCCCTCACCCCTTCCAAAGATCACCTTTCCACCTCCAATCCAGACATTGCTATTAGCTCTATTTTACTGATGAGAAAAATGGAGGGACATCGAAGGAGGGCAGATGCCCAGGGTCACAGAGTCAGTCCTAGTGGAGCCTCCAAGTCTAACTTCAGAACCCACCATGAAGAGAGGAGGACCTTTTTGTAATAGGAAGTAGATGAACTAGAACATGGGGAAAGACCATATGCTAAGCTAACATAAAGGTGAGGAGAAAGGAGGAGAAAGAATGGACAGGACTTAACCGCTCATCGAATGACTGGGAAATGTGGAAGACTCCAGGAGGCAAGAATCCTGAGGTCATGCAGTTTGTGCCAAGAGGTAGCATCCTGCCATTGAGATCGCAGGGGCAGAACGGGTGAGAAGAGTGCAGGGGGATGCCGAAGGCAGATCCCCAACAGTGTCCTGCACGTGCCCCTCACCTGGGCTGTTGAGAACAGGCTTTGAACTGTAGCAAGGCATTTTGTGACAACTGAGGAAATGGAACACAGCCTGAATATTAGACAGCACTGAAATATTGGGGTTAATTTTGTTGGATATATATATGTGTATATGTGTGTGTGTGTGTGTACACACACACACTTATGGTATATAGCATATTTTCTTTAAAGTCCTTATACAAAAGAGATGCATACTGAAGTATTTAACCGTAAAGTGTTATGAGATTGCTGCAAAGTACTTCAGCAGAGAAAACTACAAGGAAGAGTACAATGTTGACAACTGCTGAAGCCAAGCACACAGGTGCTCCTACAGTATCCTCATTTCTTTGGCTGTATTGTCAGATTTCCATAATTTTAAATTTAATAACCCATCTCCCTTCACATCCCCAAAAGTAGGGAAAAAACCTTAAAAGGGGAGGGATGTTACAAATACATATAGTTTATCTTTTGGGATGGATCACGCAGAATTTAGTGTAACTTACATAATAGTCAGTTTCTTTCTTCCATCTTCTTCTTAAAGAAAAATAAAGATTTCTTTTATTATTTGGCAAGAGTCAAAGTCTTTATGCCTTTGGAAGAGGATGTGACTGGCAGTCTCTAGGTACAGAGAAGAACAAATCTAAGTGACCAGCTCCCGAACCCCAGCCAGCCCCATGGCTGACCTAAGCCTCTAACTACTATTCCTTGGTTATACAAAATGGAAGTTCGGAGGCATTTTAAAAAAACAAGGACTATTAATCTTTAGACTGTTGAGTGTTTTCTCCTGTGTTTTTAGTTTTAATCAGTTGCTATCACCCCAACACTTACATAATAATCTGGGTTTGCATCATCTTTTTTTTTTTTTAAAAAAAAAGAGAGAGGGGATAAACTACAAATACTGGCTGGTCTGATTCCTGCCTTCTGTTAGCGTCATCACTGTCATCAACAGAAGTGAATGTCATTAGGGGCTGGGACCAAGGATCGGGAGAAAGCAAACCAATGTTCTATCTTTATCACATTAGATGCACGAGAGACAAATGTGAAGGGTAGAGCACCTGCTTTTATGTTTTCATTAAAACTTTGACAGTTAAAGAGTGGCTGGCTCCAAGGTGAAAGTTACTATAGCATTTCCCTCTATAAGATGAGAATTCTATTACTTAATGTGCAAGGCTGGCTGAGGAAATAAACGCAGTGCCCAGAAGGCAGGCTGCCAGCACAGGCATACTGCTCTCAAGCACTACTTCTCACCACCTCTGTTTAGCCGAGGCTCAGAGGCCCAGAGGACAGTGGGTTGGGATGAGTGCCCTGGAGAAGGTGGGAAGCCGCTGGGAAACCACCGGCAGCTTTGAGCCTCTGCATGAGCAAAGGCACTACAGGCACACAAGGGCGCTCTGCCCACCTGGGAAGGGGCTGCCCGGCCCCCAGCCCCTCTTCTCCCCACCTGAACAGACAGTCCCCCTGGATGTGGGGGGAGCATGGGGTGCACCAGGGCGGCCAAAGGATTCTCTCCCAGCCCAGAGAGCAGGCTGGCAACACCCCAGCCTGCAGCTGGGGTCCCCTTCACCAAAGTATCAGAACCAGGAAGCTTCTATGTCCCTACAGAGGCAGGGTGTGGGTTTTAGCAAAAGCCTGCTCTGAGCTCATGGCAACACTTCGCATGACACCATCTTCTATGTGCCTGTGGGGTTCAGTAAACGCACCAAGTAACGTTCCTGAGCCCTTGGCATGTGCGAGACGCAAGTTTTACCTTTTTCCACAATGAGGACAGATTCAGCGAGAAAGGGGCGCACCTGGATCTGCCTCGCACAGGCTCCTAGGTAGAGACAAGGCCCAAAGAGGTGCACGCTTGCAGATCTGGGGGGAGAGGACAGGTTCTGGTTGTGAGGCAGTGAACCCGAGCGAGGACTCCATGGAACCTCGCGGCCACACCTAGGCATGCTTGCAACGTTCTCACGTTGAAAATAAGAACTTAAATATGGGTTCTTACCGCCCTCCCCCTCCCTCTGCCCCCGTAATTCAGGGGTCAGCCGGCCGCCCGGGGGTTTGCGTTCGCGGGAGGTCCCCTGCCCACGGGCTCCATTCCACTGACGCCACCCCGGGCCCTTGGAAGGACACGAGAGCAGGAATACCGACCCGCCGGGACCCCAGCCTCCCGCAAGGTCCTGAGGCCGCTAACAGTCGCTTGGCCTCAGACTCCCCACCCCAAATACTGCGAGCCGGCGCTCCCCCAAACCCAGGCCCGCGGGGCCAAGCAGCGCCCCCACCAGCACGGCGGGCACCACCCGGCCGCGCGCCCGTGAACATCCGGAAAGAAGCCGGAGCCGAAACCCACGGCTCTGCCCCCCAATCACCCGCATTATTCCAGACCCAACAAGACGGGACTCCGCTGGGACCCAGCCCCCGACCCGCCCTGAGGAATCACACCTCGGGGCCAGCGCGACACTTGCCACGCTTTCCCTGCCCAGGTTTCCCGACTGTCCGTCCGCCGAGCTGGCGGCCAAACCTACCTCGCCCGCCGGCGCCGAGCTACGCCTCGGGGCTTCTGGGTCGCTCCCCACACCGCCCGGGGGCGGGACTACAATACCCAGAATGCGCCGGGGCGGGGACCTAAGCTACCTGCACTATTGAGAAGGTCCCACGCTAGGACTACACCTTGATACCCACACACCTCCCCGCCTGCCCTCCAGCCCCGGTCTCAGGCACATGCCCGCTCATCTGGCCGAATTACAGCCACTCGGGCTCTGGGACAAAGTGTGAAAAATCAGACAAGTAAAATCAAACGGACTTCGGGTGCATGAGAAGAGTGGTTCAGGTGAGCACTAAAATACTCTTTTTAAGTTCCAGGGTCTTTGTAATTTTTGTTTAAATTATTTTTTAAAAAATGAAAAGGTGTTAATTGCCTGGACGTGTACTTGTCCTCCATCCTGCAGATTGGCCCAGATTTTTACATTTAAATAAAAGCACATAATGAACGAAGTACTAACAAATGCTAACAGTACTGGCATTTTTCTTTTTTAAAAGAGAATATTCTGAACTTTGTTTAAAAAAAAAAAAAGAAGGTGTCACAGAATTAGTCCAGACACGTTTACTAAACAAAAACAGTCAAACAGCAGTAAAAATTTTACCCTTAGGGGTAAAAATCACAATCCCCAGAGTCTATGTTGTCTGAAATATCAACTTTTACACAAAATTACAATACCTAAAGAAATAATGTGATGCGTTCTTATGAAATAAAGCAGTCAGTAAAAACCATCAATGAGCCTGGCCTGCATGGCTCAGTGGTTGAGTGTCGACCTATGAACCAGGAGGTCACAGTTCCATTCCCAGTCAGGGCACAGGCCAGGGTTGCACCTTGATCCACAGTGTGGGTGTACAAAAGGCAGCCTATTTATAGTTCTCATCACTGATGTTTCTATCTATCCCTCTCCCTTCCTCTCTGAAATCAATGAAAATCTATATTAAAAAAAAAAACTATCTCTGAGTAATCTCAGACAATGCATTTAAAAGACTAAAATGTACAAAAAACTATTTAAATATACATTTCAAAGAAATGGAACCACATTTTAAAAAGGAATAAATCATGACAATAACAAGTAGAGAATATCAATAAAGAGAAAGAAAATATTTTCCTAGAGAATCAAATGGAAATTCTCAGAAAAGAACAATAATGACGTGAAAGTTTTACTAATAGGTATCAGGGAAGATTTGAGATTGCAGAAGAAGTAAACTTGAAGATACATAGCGCCATTGAAATCTTCTAATATGACAACCGAGAGAAAAGTAATTTTTAAAAAAAAAAGCAAAACAGTGCCACCTGTAGAACAACCTCACGTGTACTAACATATATAATGGGCTGTTTTCAAATCTTAGCTCTTGTAAATTGTGCTATGAACATAGGGGTGCATATATTCTATCTGGTGAAAGTCTCAGGTTTTTTAGGATATATTCCTAGAAGTGGGATCACTGGGTCAAATGGCAGTTCCATTTTTAACTTTTTGAGGAAACGCCATACTGTCTTCCATAGTGGCTACACCAGTCTGCGTTCCCACCAGCAGTGCACGAGGTTTCCTTTTTCTCCACATCCTCTCCCAACACTTGTCATTTATTGATTTGTTGATGGCAGCCATTCTGACATTGTCGTTTTAATTTGCTTCTTTCAGATGATTAGTGACTTTGAGCATTTTTTTCAGATGTCTCCTTAGAGGAATTCTTCATGCCCTATACCTAGAAGATGGAATTCTTTCAGCTAAAGTTTTTATATATTAATTTTCTTACTTACAAATATGAGTTTTTCAATAGGTAGTAGAGTTACCTCTACCTTAGATCAATGTGTCAGCATAGTTTGATAAATTTCATTACTTCCACATTTTCTAAAACTATGAAAGTCTCTCTCTATATAAGGTTTTAATGCCTTTTGAGTGATGGAAAAGACCAAAGTTCATTAAGGAAATGGTTTATTTTTACTTAATGTTGTTCTTATAAAGTCTTATTAACACTTACTATTTATTTTCTTATCTTTCTCCCCTTCCTGTTTGTGAAAGTAATGAGTATCTTAGAAGATGGTCTTAACTTTGATTTTCGAATGTGGAAAGGTTTGTGGTTTGACCTGAGCACAGTAGTCGAGTTTATATGAGCCACTAGGAAGTTGGAGTTGTTCATGTGAGGGGCTCCCTGTGCTTTTCCCAACTGCCTTTGCAGAGTACGTTGGCTGTGGCTTCTCTGCTATTTGTGTTGTAATCACGGTGGCAGCGGACGGGACGTTGGGACATCGACTAGCTGGCAGGGTGGTCCTCACTCCTTGTAGTAGTAAGGGGAGGTTGCATGGAATGGTTTCTGAAGGCACTTTTTCATGTTAAAGTCTTGAGTTCTGTCAGAATTACTTTTCCTCCAGAATTAGTCTTAACTCATAGTTAGTTTCAAATTTGAAGTTTGTTTTAACTCAAAGTGAACTTTGGTGATACCTGAAAGGTCAAGTGGAATTTCTTTCCTGCCTCTCTTGTTTGCTGCCAAGAACCCACTTTCTGTCCCCTCGGGCTAACGTGTCACAGTATTTTTATTTCTGACAGTTCTAGCAATGGGGGTTTTCCACGTCCCTTCGAAAGTCAGCCAGCCTTTCTCCTGGTTAGAAATGACTTGGTTTCGTTCCCTTTTTTGTCTTTGAAAGACAAACGCTTTTTATTTGCTGTTTACATTTATGAAGTGTTACAAATTTGTAATCTCGATTCAGGTTCCTGGCGATTCCATGATTTGAATGCAGATTAGGGAAAGTACAGCCTAAGTCAGGTAGACTTGAAGGCATTGTGCTCATTATATTTGTTAGGCAGTGTGCTTCTAAAAATTGAGAGGGAAACGAAGGCTTGTTTCTTACAGGGTTTATGCATTTTTGAATGATGGGGTGAGACACTCTCAGGACCCCAGACCTGTCCAAGCTGAACTAGCCTTGCTTCCTGTGTCAGAGGGTAGGAGTAGGAGCTATTTGAAGAATTACTGAAAAATTAACTCAGTCTGTTGACTGGCACTAACATCATTAACGTCTGTTTTTCCTAATATTTTTTAAAGAAAAATATTAAATATGTAAAAACTTTAAATAGAATATGTCTATTAATATATCCATCAACTTGGTTCAATAATTAACATTTTGCTAAAAATTTTTTTATATATTTGTTTTTTAGTTCAACTATTTGGAAGTAAGTTGCAGATATGCTAATTGACTGTCCCACCCTCAAAGATGGTGGCACCCACAGCCAATAAAGAAGGACTATGCTAATTTGATACCAGCTCTCAAAGATGGCAGTGCCCACAGCCACGAGATGGTGGCACCCAGTCCCCTCAGCCCCCTAGCTGCCCAGGGCCAGCCTGAGGTTCAGGTAACCAGGGCTGGCCGAGGCTTGTGCTGCTGGCAATGGCAGGCAGCAGCAGAGATGTGATGGGGCATCACCTTCCCCTGGTTGCCAGGTCACCTCCCGCCCCTGAGGGCTCCCGGACTGTGAGAGGGGGCAGGCCGGGCTGAGGGACGCCCCCCACCCATTCTAGTGCATGAATTTTCATGCACCAGGCCTCTAGTTGAGGGAATAATATACAAATTTGTAAGGAATTCATACAACTCAACACTGAAAAAACAAACAATTCAGTTGAAAGGGGGGCAGAGGGCCTAGTAGACAAAAGATGGCCAATAGACATATGAATGTCACTAATCATCAGAGAAGTGCTAATTAAATCCATAATGAGATGTCACCTGACTCCTATCAGAATGGCTGTCATCAATAATCAATAAACAACAAGTATTAACGAGGTTGTGTAGAAAATGAAACTCTCATGTGCTGTTGGTGGGAATGCAGGTGGTGCAGCTGCTGTGAAAAACAGTATGGACTTTCCTCAAACAATAAAGAGTGAAACTGTCTTATGACCCAGTGTTTCCACTTCTGGGGACATATATCCAAAGAAACCCAAAACACTAATTTGAAAGGCTACATGCATCCTTATGTTCATTGCAGCACTATTTACAATAGCCAAAGTATGGAAGCAACTCAAGTACCCATTAATAGGCTAGTGGATAAAAAAGTGGTGCTACAAAAAAAAAGTGGTGGTACATATATGCAATGAAATATTACTCAGCCATAAAAAGGAATAAATACTTACCATTCCAACAGCATAAATGGACTTAGAGGGTATTATGCTAAGTGAAATAATTTAGTTAGAGAAAGGCAAATATATGATTGCACTTGTACGTGGGATCTAACAAGCAATATAAACAAAATAAAAGCAGATTCATTGAAACAGAGATCAGATGGTTGCCAGAGGGTAGGGGGGTTGAAGGTCTGGGTTAAAAAAAAGAAGAAAGGTATTAAGAGCTACTAATTGCTAATTACAAAATAGTCCTGGAGATGTTAAGTACAGCATAGGAAATATAGTCAATAATATGGTAATATCTACGTACAGTGCCAGGTGGGTACCTACAGTGTCAAGGAGACAACTTTGTAAAGTATATGATTGTCTAAACATGATACTGTACACTTGAAATAATAAAAAATAGTGAATTTAAACTGGAATTGAAAAATATTTTAAAAGATGCCCAACCATGACTTGTGATTTCAATTACACAAAAAATAAGAAAGTATCAATAAGCAAACTGCTACTTTACCCTATTCTGAGCTTAAATATCAATAGAAATACTTGAGTCACAATATAAATTTGAAGAATTTGAAAATACAAATGTTAACCTTCATTGGTTTTATTCTACCGTTATCACTTTTCTTTCTCATTATTTCCTTGAATGAGTGCATGATGGTTAATTTTCCTGTGTACTTGAATGTCCCAAGAAGGTTTTAATTTCTTTCATCTTGCATTAACATTTTAGTTAGGTGATTTACACTCTTTGTTTTGTAACATCCTGTCAAAATGATATAAAGTCAGATCATCCTTTAAAGAAAATTGACTTTGATTGACATCGGCCTATTCAACAGCAATGTTGGGAGACAAGAATACAGGGGAGTAATATTTTAAAGGATTGAAAAGAAAACAAATTTTAAGCCTTGGATTATATGCAGTTAAGGTCTTTTAAACTCAGAGACACAGAAAATGATGTTATCAGAAAATAAAGTCTCAAAAGTTGTATTTCACATGAATCCCTCTGAAAATATTTCTAGAGGAATACTCCAGTAGGAAGAAAAATAAACCTACAAACACGCTATTAGTTTGTGGGAAAAATGATTGATGTTAATGACCTTTATTGTATCCTAAAATGTAGATGAAAGTGTAGCATATTCAAATAACTCAGAATTAAAGCTCCAGAAAATATCCCCTTGAAATAAAGGCTGCCGTGATGGAGAACGCAACATCAGAGGAGGCAAGAGCACTTGCTTGATTGGCTGAGATGATATTAATATCAACACATAAGAGACTGAAGAGGAAATTAGCATAATTAATGACATTAAACCATGACAATGTAAGATATTTCCAAATTCCATATAAACAAAAAGAACACTTGATGTATAAAGTGGAAGATGCAACAGGAGAGGGGAAAAAACAATAAAGAAAGTATGGAAAATAAAGTGTAAACTAAGATGGCAGAAATAATCATAATACAACAATAATTAAATGAATCAAGGTAAAGATCAGATAAGATTTTTTAAAATTAAATCTTTATTGTTCAGTTTATTACAGTGGTTCCTCTCTTTTCTCCCTATTGCTCCCCTCCACCGGTTCCCACCCCCCTTCCGTTAAACCCCCCACACCGCCTCCACTGTCCTCATCCATAGGTGTATGATTTTTGTCCAGTCTCTTCCCGCACCCCCCACACCCCTCCCCACCAAGAATTGTCAGTCCACTCCCTTTCTATGCCCCTGATTCTATTCTATTCAACAGTTTATTCTGTTCATCAGATTATTTATTCACTTGATTTTTAGGTTCACTTGTTGATAGATATGTATTTGTTGTCACTTTCTTCATAATTTTTATCTTTATCTTTTTCTTCTTCTTCCTCTCAGCATTTCGTGTAATACTGGTTTGGTGGTGATGAACTCCTTTAGCTTTTTCTTGTCTGTGAAGTTCTTTATCTGACCTTCACTTCTGAATGATAGCTTTGCTGGGTAAAGTAATCTTGGTTGTAGGTTCTTGCTATTCATCACTTTGAATATTTCTTGCCACTCCCTTCTGGCCTGCATAGTTTCTGTTGAGAAATCAGCTGACAGTCATATGGGTACTCCCTTGTAGGTAACTAACTGTTTTTCTCTTGCTGCTTTTAAGATTTTCTCCTTGTCTTTTGCCCTTGGCATTTTAATTATGATGTGTCTTGGTGTGGTCCTCTTTGGATTTCTTTTGTTTGGGATCCTCTGTGCTTCCTGGACTTATAGGTCTATTTCTTTCACCAGGTAGGGGAAGTTTTCTGTCATTATTTCTTCAAATAGGTTTTCAATATCTTGCTCTCTCTTCTTCTGGCACACCCATAATTCGGATGTTGGTACGCTTGAAGTTGTCCCAGAGGCTCCTTACACTATCTTCGTATTTTTGGATTCTTTTTTCTTTTCTGGTTGGGTGTTTGTTGCTTCTTCGTATTTCAAATCTTTGACTTGATTCTTGCGATCCTCTAGTCTGCTGTTGGATCTCTGTATAATATTCTTTATTTCAGTCAGTGTATGCAGTTGGTCCTTTTACATGTCCTCGAGGGTCTCACTAGATTTATTGAGGGTCTCATTAAGTTTATCGGTGGTTTCTAGAAAATTCTTGAAAAATCTTATAACCATAGTGTTGAACTCTATATCCAGTAGTTTGCTTTCCTCCATTTCTGTCATTTGTGACCTGTCTCTTTGTCTTTGCATTTTGACTGCTTCCCTGTGTTGATAGGGTGGCTTTCTGTGCTAGGTGTCCTATAGGGCCCAGAGGCTCAGCATCCCCAATTACCTGAGGTGGACACTCTTGGTGCACCCCTTTGTGGGCTTTGTACACAGTCTTGTTGTAGTTAAGCCTTAATTGTTGTTGGTATCACTGGGAGGAATTGACCTCCAGGCCACTTGGCTGTGAGAATCAGCTGTGTCTACAGTTGAAGCAGGGGATTTCCCAGGGGTGAGGACGGTGGAGCCCCTAGCGTAGGACGCTTGCATGCACGACTCCGGAGACCAGGTTCTGGGACGCAGGTCTAACTTTATTGAGGAAGTACAGAGTATTTATAGGTGGAGGTGGCCAATCATGGAACACCATCTCAGGGGAGCCAATGAAAGTCAGGGTACTGTGTAGGCGGCTCTGGGAGGGGCTCAGGCGGGCGTTGCCATCTCCCTGGTGTGCCAGAAAGATCTGAAATGCTGGAGTAAGCTCACAGCATGCATCAGCCTCTGCACCGAGACAAAACCTTCTGTGCTCTACCTACATCTCCCCCTTCCTTTTATTAATGCCCGTTGGATGTGTATAGTCATGGCCTATTATGCAGTTATGCGAGCTATCATGGTGAACATACAGAAGAGGAAAAATGCTATACCAGCTAGGGTAGCCCAAATGAATAGGTTAGCGGGGTTTAGCCAAGTGAGGTGGCTGGAACCCAAAGTAAGATACATTTTTGCAGTGGTACAATCAAAAGAGCTCTCATTGCTTATGAGAAAAAGGAAAGGGAGCCTAAAGCAGGGATGAAAGAAATGCTGGGTGGACTTACTGGTCTGTCTAGTAACATTGCCCTCCCAGCTGCCCTCTGAGGTGTTAAGAGTAGTTGACCATTTTAACACCTGGTGGTTGAAAGGATCACAGAATAAGGTTCCATTCCAAAAAACCTCACTGTGTCTGGCCCTATCGCAGGGGAGCCCCACCGAACAGTTAGAAGCTCGGGTGACAGGGAATTAGAGACTATTGGTCCCCACAGGCATTAAGACCCCAGGGTGAGGCACCATAGTCCATAGAGTCTATCCGTGTGCTCCTGTACTGTTGGCAGTGATGATAGCACACATTAATAATAGAGTCCCTGCTGAAGGATTCTCCTCCGGTGCCATTCGTGCCGCCTGCTCCTATAGCGCCTTGATATCACCCTTGTGCCTCGCGGATGTCTCCTCTGGCGGTGCCATGTCTCTTCTTCAAGTGAGAGGTCATCTCCGCCACTGGTGGGGTGACTGGTCTCCGACTCATCTGCTAAGGTGTGTGGCTTGATGTCTCTCGCTGGAATCCAGAGGGGGTGTCTCTCACCTTCTAGGAAAATATAAGCAAAACTTCTCCCTTGGGTTAATAGTGGATCGGGGCCCTTCCATATTCTTGAAAGGGGATCCCGCCATCGAACCAGGGGAAGGGGTATTGGAAGATTCCGAAGACCTCCCCAGTGCTTGTATATTGGAGGGAGACCATGATTATCAAAATGAAAAAAGTTTAATGTGGTTA
>PVJC01040112.1:0-15957 GCA_004026665.1 Murina feae
CCCTTCCGGGGATCAGGGAGCAGGAAAAGGCTGGCCTGACCACGAGGTGAGGTTTTCCCTGCTTTCTGGTGGCTGGAGGAAGATGGGCAGTAGGCAAGCTTGGGAGGCAGGCAGCACCCAGCCCTGGTCACAGCTCAAAAAAGAGAACAACATGCAGGGGAGGGCAAGAGTCTGAGAGATCAACATAGAAGGGGTGCCTGCTCCAAGCCTCCACGGTGTGCCTGGGGGCAGGCCCCCAGCAGGTAGACACACACAGGAGGACTGTTCTGAGCCTCAGATGCGGCTGGGGGCAGGTCCCCAGTGGTGACACACACACATACACACACACACACAAAAGGCGCCTGGCAGACTGCGCCATCATAGGATATCCACTGAGGGGTCCCAGACTGTGAGAGGGCACAGGCCGGGCTGAGGGACTCCCTCCACCCCGAGTGCACAAATTTTTGTGCACCGGGCTCCTAGTAGGAAATAATGACTGTAACTGAGCCTCCAAAAAATAGATACTAAAGGGAAAACAGAAAGGAGCCTGGGAAAAAATCAAATGTGTGGTGATAAGGAAGTAAAAGGAAAAGTTCCTTTCAAAAGGGAGCAGTCAATTATCCTATCTAATAAAAGAGTAATATGCAAAGCAGGCTTCAATCTGTCACAAAGATGGCCACAAGATGGCGCCCAGTCCAGCTCAGCCCCGCCACTGAAGTGGGAAGGCCTGTTAGCCAGGCAGGTGTCAGGGAAGATGAGGGGCCTGAGGGGCGGAACAGGCGATCAGAGGGGGCTGAGGGTCCCCTGCCCAGGTGAGAGGACTTCTCCAGAGGCCTCAGGTCTGGGCAGGGGCAAGGCCAGAGATCACAGGGGCCTGGGCTCCACAGAGCCAGTGATCAGAGGGGCAGGTGGAGGAGCCTGCGATCACAGGGCTCTGGGTGGAGTTGGCAATGCAGGGGCCTGGGGGTCCTCTGCTCTGGCCTGTAGCCTTGGCCAGAGGCTGCCAGTGGGGCAAGGGCAGAGCTGATGATGGTAGGGGCAGGATCAGAGCCAGTGATCACAGAGGTCTGGGTTCTGTGAAGCTGGCTATTGGAGAGGCTTGGGGGTCCCCTGCCCAGACCTGCATCCTCAGGTGAGAATAAATAAAAAAAGAAAGAAAGAAAGAAATGCTATATCCTATGAAAGACACATCTTGAAAATGCCTAAAAAAAGTTGTCATTTTTTCATGGTGAAGGGACTGGAGTCCGTGTTGATGAAAACACCTTGGTGGCTGTGGTGATGGCAGTGGTTGCAGCAATGGGGTGATGGGGTTGGTGTCTTCCCCTGATTAGCCTGGTCACCTCCCACAAAGGGAGGCCAGACTGCAGCTTAGGCCTCCTTCCCAAGGGGATCAGGGAGCAAGCCTAAGCAGTCAGTAGGACACCCCCTGAGAGTTCCCAATATGTGAGAGGGGGGTAGGCTAGGCTGAGGGACCCCCCCCCCAGTGCATGAATTTTGTGCACTGGACCCCTGGTGTTTAATGTCATGAATAGTTTAAGTGAAATGATTTTCAAAGTATCCCATGGATATAGCAATAAATATATCACTTATTTCATCAGGGCACAGTTGATGGAAAAAGATACCAGAATGTTTGAGAAGGAAATGGTGATTTGGCAGGAAAATATTTGGATACAGAAGAAGGGAAGAAGTAGAATGGTAACTGAAGGGGGATATAGGGTTGAGAGATGGATCATTTTTTGGTTATGGTATTGATTTTAAGATGCGAAGAATGTACTGATCCCTATTGGTGTGATGGTAAGGAGTCGTTAGAAGGGAAGAAGCTAAAGATTAGAAAAGAAGGAGAACAATTCAGGGTTTCCTAGATTTGCCTTGCGATAAGAATCCCTTGCCCAGCCGGTGTGGCTTAGAGGTTGAGCATCAACCTATTAACCAAGAGGTCGCCAGTTTGATTCCTGATCAGGATGCAATCTCGGATTGCAGGCTTAATCCCCAGTAAGGGGTGTGCAGGAGGCAGCCAATCAATGATTCTTTCTTATCATTGATGCTTCTAGCTCTCTCTCCCTCTCCTTTCCTCTTTTAAATCAATAAAAAAATATATATTTTAAAATCCCTTAAATTGATTATTTAAAAGGCAGATTTTCTGAGGGGAAATCTTATAATTTGTATTTGAGCCCTAGCTGGTTTGGCTCAGTGAATAGAGCATTGGCCTGTGACTGAAGGGTCCTGGGTTCAATTCCAGTGAAGGGCACATGCCTAAATTGTGGGCTCAATCCCCAGTAGGGGATGTGCAGGAGATAGCTGATCAATTATTCTTTTTCATTATTGATGTTTCACTCTCTGGGATCCCGCTCGCCCGCTTCCCGCCTCCAGCCCCACCGGTGCCTTCCTAGTAGTTTTTTCTTAACCACGTTAATATAAAAGGTTATAGTGCATTAATAAATGTCATACATACTTCATTGAATTTGAGGAGGGTTGTTGTAGAATAGTTTGAATTAAATGGTACTGTTGTATACTATAGTGTTTAATTAGTATTATATATTATTTAACGATGTATATTCTTGCTTACTAATGATAGTAACTAATATTATTTGAGCATTTATTTTTAAGTGCTCAGGAATTTGGCAGCACTTTTCACGTGTTGCAGAAAGACCAAAAAACTAAGCGACGCTTTTGGAGAGGTGGAGAAATCACAGTTTTAATAAGGCGCGCTCGCGCATGCGTGCGGTCTCTGGGGTTTGTCCTAAATCCCAAATTCAGAGTGCCCAAAATACGCAAAAACCTTGCTTTATAACTGCCCCTCGAGTTCATTGATTTGCAAATATACTCCCTCCCCCCAAGGCCCTGAAGGGAGAATTCTTTTCATCTACCCTTCCCCCAGGTGTGCTTAGGTTCAAGGCTCAAAACAAAGCCCCCTGCCTTACCAGGGGACAGGGTTTTGTTTGGTTTAATGGCCTAACATTCCTTGCAAACCCAGTATTCCTCCTCACATGTACTTATAAGGCAGCTACTGTTATTTTCCCAATTTGTAGTTGAGTAATCTGAGGGTTAGAAGAGTTAACCCTCTTTGAACAAGACCACAAAGCTTGGGAAATGTGAGAGTAGGCTTTACATCTAGCTTGTCTGACTCTTAAGTACAGTAACCTAATTTTATATCAATTCTGCCTTCTGTTGAAGTTCTTAATTATTCTGAAATACCTCCAAGCCTGTGGGTGGGTCTGTGCATAGTTACCATAAGTATGGCAGATGTTGCTGCGTATTGGATGGTATCTATGGCTTAATTTTGGGGCAAAAGAAGCAAAACACATTAATGAGTTTACAGAACGAAAGCCAATTAGAAGACATAAACTTAACATCTATGGATTATTGGGAATACAATATTAAAAAAGAAAGTCTAGCTGCTTCTTTTTCTAATCTAATTGATTCAAACACAAGCCTGTTGCATAATTTTATTTCAAATAAAAGCTATGCCACAATTTTCAAACATTTGGGGATAATTCAAATGCATGCTTCTAATTTACAGTATTTGAGAGAGTAAACCACAATTTGTATGTGTCCACTCATGGCACTCACTAAATAATTTATTATTCTTATTTAATATTGACAATAATTACTTCAAAATGGGTTATTATTTCCATTTTACAGCTGAGGAAACTGAGTTTGTATGTTAAGCCATTCAGGATTTAAAAGTCTTCCACTACATGGCTACTCACTGCATGTGTTATGCTTGTAATTAATGTGAAGATCAACAAGTGAGTCTGTTTAACACTACATTATAAGTTTAAAACTACAAGGCAAGCAATCCTATATAATAAAAGGCTAGCATGCAAATAGACCGAACGGTAGAACAACCAGAAAGCTGAACAACTGAACAGTTGAACAACTGGTCACTATGATTTGCTCTGACCACCAGGGGGCATGTGCGGAACATGGCGGGTGTTGGCCAACGTGGGATGGTGGAGCAGGTGAGCAGGGGTGCCAGATCAAGGTGGGGTACCAGTTGCTTTCATCGGGGTGAGCCTCAGGTGGTTACTGAAAATTCCTTGCTCCCACGTGCTATAGCTCCACCCAGCACTCGCATCTACTGCCAGCACTGGCCCCACTTGCACACGAAACCAGTGCCACAGCCACCGCTTGCACCCACTGCTGTTGCCTGGTGCTGGTCTTGATCATTTGGCACCATCAGGGGGTGATTGTGGTGGCTTCCAGCCCTAATCACCCATGAGGGCTTCTCCACCTTCCCCTGCTCCTGAGGGATAATTGGGGCAACAGCTGCTGCTTGCACCAACTGATGACACAGGCCCCACTCACACCTGCTGCTGGTGCCATCCCCAACTGCTCCGTGCCCTCAGTGGGTGCGAGCGGGGCTGCCACCATCAGCACATGGGAGGCAGCAGGAGTGGGGCTGCTGGCAGACAGGGGACCAGGGGCCATGGCAGAGGTGCGGAGGATGGGCCAAGACCCACCCCTGTGCCTACCAGAGCCTTGCAGCCCACAGTTCCTTTCAAGGTGTACAAATTTGTGCACCGGGTCCCTAGTAGTGATATAAAAATAGTAAAAAAAAAAAAAAAAAAAGGCACAATGAGGACTCAGAGTGGGAAAAGCCACAGTATTTGAATAAGAGTTTATGGCAGTTCCTAAGGAATAGTTAGCACTAAATATTTGAGGTGACACTTAATGGAGGGATTTAATTTTGTCAGATTGAGATCACAGAGGAGAGAAGGTGATAAATGCAGAGATGAAGATGTGAGTAAAGAGAAGGATGAAAAATTAATGAGGATGTAGGCATGAGTGATGATGCCAGTTTGAGTGGTCTTCAGGTTACTAGTAGGAAAATAGGGGCACTAGAGGCTTGAAAAGTAGTTTGGAGATGACAGTTGGGAACAGAAATGAAAAACTGAGAATTTGAGGAAAAAGAAGTTACAATTTACACCCCCTCACACCTGCTAATTTATTTTTAGCAGTTGTGGGGGGAAAGGAGAATTTTTATTGGAGGTACTAAAGTGAGAGACAAGGGAGATGTTGGGATTGGCAGGGAAGAAATAATCAAGAACACCAGGAGTCTAACTAGAGGACAATCTAGTACAGAAAGATTTCTTATCTGACCTCTCTCTGTGTAACACAAAGCATCTTGTTCAGAGCTAAACAATGGGTAAGAAACAGGGAGGACTGAATAAATAAAGAATGAATGAATGAAGAAACATTAGAAAGCTGAAATGCAATTGTAGGAAAGGGTTAGATAGAAAAGATATTGCAGTGAACATATATATAAGAACTAGTGGCCTGGTGCATGAAATTCATGCACATTAAAAAGGGGATTAATTAGAGGAAATATTTTAATATTCCCATTTGCCCTTTCTCTATAATACAAGTGTTAGAGACGAAAGAAAATTAGTAAAATGTATATGAAAATCTTCCTCCTGTCAGAGTTTTGGGCACACCACACGATCCAGAGTCAAGTCCCCACCCACCTGCATCCACTGCGAAATCATGCAAGACCCAGACCCAGCTAGACCCATTGGGCAAGATCCAGACCCAGCAGGCCCACCCCATAAAGCCCTGCTGGGCAGACGTGGGGAGTGCAGCCTCAGGTCCCCCAGCCCTGCACCAGGTGGGGGGGGCACAGCCTCAGGTCCCCCAGTGCACTCTCAGGGTCTCTGGCCTGGTGCTGGGGCAGGGGTTGCAGCCTGAGGTCCCCCGTCAAGCCCCACTGGGCAGGGTGGCAAGGTCTGAGGTCCCCCATCAAGCCCTATTGGGCAGGGGTGGTGCAGCCTCAGATATCCCACCCTGGCCCAGTGCCACACAGCCTCAGGTCCCTGCTGATCACTTGTTACAGGTCATTATGGGAACCCCGCTTCCAATATGGGTGCAGCCATCTTGTGAGGATGTGATGGAGTGAGGGTCAATTCGCATATTACCTCTTTATTATATAGGATTGGTAATTTGAGGGTAAGATGTCAGTCACGATTTTGAAGTTGAGTTAGGGTAACTGGAAGAACAATAATGACAAAAAAATTAAAAAAAAAAACAGGAGGGAGTCTTAGTAGATGGGGCACAGTAATGAATTTAATTTTGGTCACATTTAATACAAAGTGTAGATATGTTTTTCTGTTGTTTTTCCTCACATCAGTAGGCAGATTAAAATTCATGACTAGAAGTTTGAGAACAAGATTTTATTTCTCTGTAAAATGAATGACTTATACTAGATAATATGTTTATCTCCTCCAAGTTCTTTTAGAGTTCTATTTCTACTGAGACTTGGAGTTATTCTATAAGACATAAGAGAAGATGTGATCACTATGAATGAGGAATAAGAGCCACAAAGGTGAGTGACAGATTCTTGGAGAATGCCCTTGTAGAAACAATTACGGGATGGCTTCAAAGAATATAAGGAGAGATAAGTTCCTAACTACAGGGGTAAAAAGAGATAAAATAACAACCACAATATCATGAACGCTCTATTCTGGAAACCCAAAGTATTTTAGTTACAGGGGTTGAACCAAATGAAACTGCCAATATCTTGCCTTTTATAATCCACAAAAATGGCAATTTCATATGGCTTAAATAATTTATTCTTTACTATACATTCTAATGAGTGACTCCTTAAACTTAATGTTACTTAAACTTTCAGTTTTATCATTTATATAATATAGATCATTACTATCCAAATATTGTTCCACTGACTAAATTAGATAATATATGTAGAGCATGTAAAAAGATGCTGAGTTTGTATATACCAAGAGTGCAATAAATGTTAGCTATTACTTCATAATGGAGAAGATAAGTAATACGCATAAAGTCCTATGACTAGGAAGTGTTAGAGCCAGGATTTGGGTTCATGTTTACTTGATCCAAAAACTTCATTCTTAACTACTTAATTCTTATTTCCTAAAGAGTTTAATATACTCCACAAGCACAGGATTCTATACACTAACATATCTGGTAAACAGAAAACTATATTTTTCTGTGCATCTGAAATCTTTTTTTTCTTTAAAGGGCATGAGACATTCTACAATAAATTGACCTGTTTCATTTTATTCAACCCAATGTTTTTCAAATCCATTTGAAGATGGAAATTGTTTGTGTGTGTGTGTGTGTGTGTGTGTGTGTGCACACGCGCACATTGTCTGTTAACATCTTAAGAAACTTGTGTTTCATAGACCATACTTTGGGAAAGTCCATACTATGATATGATGCCTTCCAAGTGAAAAGTATCATGTAACAAAAGCAAAAAGAAGGGGGGAGGGTGTAGGGGTAGAAAGAGTGTTTCAAGAAAGTTCTCAATGGTTCTAAAATGCTGTAGAATGTTTAAGAGAAAAGAAATGGAAGAAAAATCCCTGATTGTAACATTGAGAAAAATATTCCATCAAGAAAGGGTGGGAAAAGAATAGAGATTGTCAATAGTTGAATAATAGTTTGATGATTATGGACTAGATGCATATTGTCTTTCAAATAGGTGTTTGAAAGAGTAAAAAGGATACTAAAAATACAGTACAATTAAAGAGATTTTTTAAAATAGAGATAATTTATGCGTGTGTGTATTTATAAGAAAATAAGGTACTTTAGAGAGAATGATAGCAAATTCAAATATGAAAATGATAGAGCCATCTAGGTTATCTAAGTATATTCATAGAGAAAACAGAAGAAGAAATATGCTGTTGGTAAAAGAACATGAAGATAAAATAAAAAATATGAAACTTAGGGCTTCTCTTGAAACTTGCTTCTCTTCTCTCCATCTTTTTTATTGAGTGCTCATTTTTTTGTTGACTGCTTACTATTTCCATCAGAAAGTAAGAAAATCGTGTGAGACAGATTTATGTTTGTTTTGTCATCTTCTTAATAACATTTTTTTGGGGAAGAGATGTTTCATTGATATCTAAAATAAAATATAATAATTATCTATAGGTATGAAAGAATAGGACTTAAACAATGAGTTTGGTTTGGAATCACTCAGAGTGAAGTTGATTGACTGGCAGTTTGCAACTTAGTGAGAAAAGCATAGATATAAAGGTCAGGGGTTACCACTGAGAACTCTGGGATTTAATCCCCAAATTGGAGATACCAGAGAGCACCAGAACTGAGAAAGATACCCAGGTAACATATAGCTATGAAACTAGCAGGGTTGCTGTCTGCCAGGAAGAGAGAGCTTGAAATGCAGGCACCCTCTTAAAGGGCCAATGCATAAATTTCAAGTGCAGCTGCTCACCTAGGGCTCTGACACAAAGATGGCAGAGTGGACTGGAGCTGTGTAAGCATAAGCCAGAGTTGGGAGCTCTGGGTTAAAGGTCAAAAGGCGGATGCCCAGGTTTCCTGTATTGAGCCATTCCCTCATGCTGTGGTGGTCATCTTTCTCAGTCAAAGCTTTGCTATCCAGGCAGTGTTTGCCTGGGAGAAAGTCAGTTGACCAACTTCATTGGAAATTCTTTTGCCCCACCATGTGGAGTTTCAGATGCCCATTAAGAGACTGAGAATAACAATTTGTCTCCAGGAAGAAACAATTGCTGCTACCTGCTGGAAAACCTCTCACCCCATCCGTGGATGATTGCTTGAGGCTATTCCATACTGAATTCAATAAGTCTGCAGGCAGAGGTTGATCTCTAGATGCTTGAGACTTTTCCAGACCTAATTAGAAACAGCAGTTTGGATCCCTGCTGCAGACACTACCCCAGATAGCACAAGGAGGCAAATGCTAGCAGGACCCTAGGCAACTACAGCTAACACCTGCTGGTCCAGTTCTGCAGGGGGGAAGTACAGCTCAGAATATGGACAATCAAGTTGTGAAACTAAATGTACACCAAGCCTCTAGTTTTGGAATCACTAACCACTGACCTACTAGGAGATTCAATCTCTTGGAACTCAATGTGGTTGCCCACAGCTAGAAAAGGAGAATGATTCACATTCACCTGCATAAGAGAAGCTCCTAGGAAGCCCAGGATAGACACACCAAGGTACCAGATTCAACAGCATCAGAGAAAAATCCAGAAATCTCCACAAAGAGTGGACCCAAAGCACCTGTATAACACCTGGCACAGTGACACTGGGGTTGAACTTCACTGGTAGAAAATCGAAGGGGAAGATCCCTCCTAAGCATGGGACATCAACTATCAAGTCCCAGTTACAACAGGAGAGCTCAAACAACACACACAAGGATATTCCTGGAACATTCAGCTTAGGTGAACAATGAGAATGCCATTGAACCCTTCAAGACACTTTCCATATAAGGCTATCCCACAAAGACTGGGAGGAATAACAGTTTTATCTATTAACAGAAGCAAATACAAAGAGACAGCTAAAATTGGGAGACAAAGAAACAACCCCCAAATGAGAGAAAAGAAGCTTTATCCAGGAAAAGAACTACATGAGGTTAAGGCAAGCAACCTATCAGACATAGAGTTCAAAGCAATGGTTATATAGATGCATAAGAAACTTAGTGCAACAGCATGAAAAGGGAAATAGAGGCCATGAATAAGAACCATATAGAAATGAAGAATGATATAGCTGACATCAACAACACACTGGAAGGTATTAAAAGTAGATTGGATGAAACAGATGATCAAATCAGCTATTTGGAATACAAGGTAGAAATAAATACACAATTAGAGTAGCAAATAGAAAAATAATTATAAAGCAGGAAGATAGTTTAAGGGAGCTCTGGGACAACATCAAACATAACAACATCCACATTATAAGAATACCAAAAAGGGAAGAGGGTGATCTAGAAATAGAGAACCTGTTTAAAGAAATAATGACAGAAAACTTCCCCACTCTAGTGAAGGAATATGTCACACAAATTCCAGAGGCACAGAGAGTCCCAATAAAGACAAATCCAAAATGACCTACATACAGACACATCATAATTAAATAGCAATAGTTAAAGACAAATTCTTAAAGGCAGCAAGAAGGAGAGAAAATTATCTATAAAGGAGTTCACATTGGAATGTCAGCTGACTTCTCAATAGAAACACATCAAGCCAGAAAGGAGTAGCATGGAGTACTCAAAGTAATAAAAAGCAGGGTTCTAAATCCAAGGCCATTTATTGAATGAGGGTATCCTTTAAAATTGCAGGTAAAATAAATATCTTTCCAGACAAATAATAGGTAGAAGAGTACATTATCACTAAACCAGCAATGCAAGAAATGATAAAAGGACTGCTTTGAGAAGAAAATGAGAGAAAGAGGATCATAGGCATAAAGCAAATAAAAATAGCAATAAATAAATACCCATCAATAATAACCTTAAATATAAATAGATTAAATTATGAAGTCAAAATGGATAAGAAAACATGACCCATATATATGCTATCTACAAAAGACCCACCTCAGAACAGAAGACACACAGACTGAGAGTGAAGGGATGGAAAATATATTCCATGCAAATAGAAAGGGGAAAAATTCTAGGGTAGTAATACTCATATCAGACAAAATAGACTTCAAAAAAAGACTACAACAAGAGACAAAGAAGGCAACTTCATAATACTAAAGGGAATGATTCAACAAGAAAATATAAACATTTTAAACATGTATGCACCCAATATGGGAATACCCAAGTACAAAAAATAAAAAACAAAACAAAACAAAACAAAAGAACCCAAAAAAAACTCTTGATGGACTTGAAGAGAGAGATTGACAGAAATACAGTCATAGTATGAGTCTTTATCTCTCCACTGACATTACTGGATAAATATTCCAGACAAAAAATTAACAAGGAAACAGAGGCCTTAATTGGCACAGTATATTAGATGGATCTAACCAATATTTACAAAACATTTAACCCCAAAACAACAGAATATACATTATTCTCAGGTGCACATGAAATATCTCAAAGTTAGCCCACATGGTAGGGCATAAAACAAGTCTATACAAATTCAAGAAGATTGATATAAAATTAAGCATCTTCTCAAATAACAATGGCATGAATTTAGAAGCCAACTGCAATAAAAAACATTCAAATACATGGAGGTTAAATATAATGTTATTAAACAATGACTGGGTTACCAATGAGATCAAGCAAGAAATTTAAAACTTCCTGAAAACAAATGAAAATGAACAACCAACCACCCAAAACCTGTGGGACATGGTGAAAGCCATCCTGAGAGGAAGTTCATAGTACTACAGGCCTACCTCAAAAACAAGAAAAAGATTATTAAAATATTTAACACTACAACTGAGTGAATTAGTATGAGAACAGCAAGAAAAGGAAGTAGAAAGACGGGAATAATAAAGATCAGAGTGGAAATAAATGACATAGAGACTTAAAGTATAAAATATCAATAAATTCAAGGGCTGGTTCTTTGAAAAAATAAACAAGATTCATGAATCCCTAGCCAGACTCATCAAGAAACAGAGAGAGAGGACCCAAATAAATAAAATCAGAAATGAAAGAGGTGATATAACAAGGGACACCACAGAAAGACAAAGGATTGTAAGTAAATAGTATGAACAACTATATGCCAACAAGCTAACAACCTGGATGAAACTGAGAAATTCCTAGAGACAAATAATCTTCTAAAACTCAATGAGGAAGAATCAGAAAACCTGAGCAGTCCAATAACAACTGAGGAAATTGAAGCAATAATTTAAAAACTTCCATCAAACAAAAGTCCTGGGCCAGATGGATTTACAAACATTCAAAAAGAACTAACACCCATCCTCCTCAAACCATTCCAAAAAATTCAAGAGCAAAGAACACTTCCAAGCTCTTTTTACAAAGCCAGCATTATTCTAATTCCAAAACCAGATAAAGCCACTACAAAGAAAGAACACAGATGCTAAAATCCTCAATAAAATATTAGCAAATCAGATCCAGCAATATATTAAAAATATCATACACAGTGATCAAGTGGGATTTATTCCGGGGATGCAAAGCTGGTACAATATTCACAAATCAATAAACATGATACATCACATAAACAAATTCAAAGATAAAAAAGCACATGATAATATCAATATGAAGAAAATCCAGTACCCTTGCTTTGATAAAAACACTCAATAAAGTGGGGATAGAGGGATCATACTTCAACATAATAAAGGCCATATATGACAAACCTACAGCCAACATTATACGAACGGGCAAAATCTAAGTGTTTCCCTTAAGAACAAGAATAAGACAAGGATGTCCGCTTTCACCACTCTTATTCAACATAGCCACAGCAATCAGACAAGAAGAAGAGATGAAAGGCATCCAAATTAGAAAGGAGAAAGAAAAACTGTAATTATTCGCAGATGGCATGATATTGTACATAGAAAACCTTAAGGATTCCACCAAGACACTACTAAACTTAATAAATTAATTTGGCAAGGTAACAGGATAAATAATAAACATCCACAAATCAATGACATTTTTATACACCAATAATGAACTCTCAGAAAGAGAAAGTAAAAAGCAATCCTATGTTTACCATTGCAACAACAACAACAAAAATAAGATACTCAGGAATAAAATTAACCAAGGAACTAAAAGCCCTGTACTTAGAAAATCATAAGACATTCAAAAAATAAATAAAGAAAGATACTAACAAATGGAAGTATAATATATGTTCATGAATTGGAACAATTAAAATCATTAAAATGTCTAAACTACCCAAAGCAATCTATATATAGATTCAACTCAATCTCTATAAAAATACCAATGGCATACTTCACAAAAAAAAAATACTCTAATATTTATATGGAACCATGAAAGACGCCAAATAGTTGCAGCAATGTTGAGAAAGAATAACGAGCCCTGACCGGTTTGGCCCAGTAGATAGAGCGTTGGCCTACAGACTGAAGGGTCCCAGGTTCTATTCTAGTCAAGGGCATGTACCTTGGTTGTGGGAACATTCCCAGTAGGAGGTGTTCAGGAGGCAGCTGATTGATGTTTCTAACTTTCTATTCCTCTCTGTAAAAAATCAGTAAAATATATTTTTTAAAAAAGAATAATGAAGCAGGAGGGATCACAATGCTGCATATCAAACTATACTCTAAAGTCATTATAACCAAAACTGTCTGGTATTGGCACTAGTACAGGCATATAGACCAATGAATTAGAAGAGAGACCCCAAAATTGACCCACACCATTACAGTCAATTCATATTTGACAAACAAAGCAAGAACATTCAAGGGAGTAAAGATAGTCTTCAACAAATGGTGTTAGGAAAACTAGACAGACATATGCAAAAAGATGAAACTACCAACTTACACCAAGAATAAACTCAAAGTGGATAAAACACCTAAATGTAAGGCATGAAACCATAGGAATCTTAGAATAAAACATAGGTAATAAAATCTCAGATAACTCATGTAGCAATATGTTTATGGATACATTTCCCAGGGCAAAGGAAACTAAGGAGAAAATAAATAAATGGCACTACAACAAAATAAAAAACTTACGCACAGCAAAAGAAACCACCATCAAAATCAAAAAGAACCCACTGGATGGAAGAATATATTTGTCAATGATACATCTGATAAGGAGTTAATATCCAGAATATATAAAGTGCTCATACAACTCAACAAAAGGTAGACAAATAATCCAATTACAAATGGGCAGAAGACCTAAATAGTCATTTCTCCAAAGAGGACATACAAATAGCCAAGATAATGAAAAAATGCTCAGTCACTAATTATCATAGAAATGCAAATTAAAACAACAATGACATATCATCTCCCACCTGTCAGAATGGTTATCATCTAAAAACAACAAGTACTGGCGAAGATGTGGAAAAAAAGGGAACACTGGTTCACTGCTCGTGGGTGTGCAGATTGGTGCAGCCACTAGAAAAAACCATATGGAGTTTCCTCAAAAAATTAAAAATGGTACTTCTGATTGACCAAGCAAACCCTCTTCTGGGAATATATCCTAGAAACTGGAAAACACTGATCCGAAGGAATTATGCACCCGTATGTTCATAGCAGCACAATTTACAATAGCTAAGATTAGCCCAAGTGTCCATCAGTAGATGAGTGAATAAAAAAGCTGTGGTACATTTATTCCATGGAATACTATGCAGCAGTGAAAAATAGGAATGTCTTACCTGCTGAGACAGCCTGGAGGGACCTGGAGAGTATCATGCTAAGTGAAATAAGTCAGAGAAAGAAAAGCATCACATGATCTCACCCATGTGTGGACTCTACTAGTAATTAACAAAATAAACTGATAAACAGAGTCAATTCTGAGACGTTGAAGTGTGGAACAGAGTGAGGAATCTTGGAGGGAATGAGCAGGAGGGTGGGTGGGTCAGAGCTAATCAACCAAAGATCTTGTATGCATATATGCATAACACATGGACACAGACAATAGGGTGATGAATGCCAGGGGCAGTGGGTGAGGGTGGGCTAGAGGGGGTTAATAGGGGAAAAGAGGGGATGGATGTATGTAATACTTTCAACAATAAAGATTTTTAAAAAATGGATCTCCTATTTGACCCAGCAATCCCACTTCTGGGAATATATCCTAATAATCCCAAAACACCATTCAGAAAGTATATATGTATCCCTATGTACATAACAGTGTTATTTACAATGGCTAAGATCTGGAAATCTCCCAAGTGCCCATTAGTAGTGAAGTATATATAGTAACTTCCATCTTGTATAAAAACTGCTGTTTGAAATTTTATGCTATTGTTAGATAGTCCCTTGTTCTGTAAACTTTGTTATTTTTTAGACTGTCTCTTATTCTGTAGTAAACTGTTTTAGTTTGAATAATAGAAAAAGATAAAAACTGTCTGACCTTGCAAGCTAGCTAACATAATGGACTAATACTGATAATAATTCCCATATTCTTATGCCAAATGTTTGTTCTTTATGTATTCAAGATTACAAACTGTCTGTAACAATAACTCACACAGAGCCCTTTGTAAAATCTGTAGACAGAGAGCCTGAAAGGTATAAATATGGGAAACTTCCTCTGTGTCTGGGCTCAGAGATTTGGAAGAAACACCACCCTCTGGGCTGCGTGCAATAAATGACTCCTAATTAATTGGCTCTAAGGCATCTTGTATCTCACTTACTGATTTACGATACAACAGTAGATGAGTGAATAAAAAAGAGCTGTGTGGTACATTTACATATTGGAATACTATGCAGCTGTAAAAAAGAGGGATCTTTTACCCTTTGAGATAGCATGGATGGATCTAGAGACTTATGCTAAGCAAAATAAGCCAGTTAGAGAAAAATAAATATCACATGATCTCACTTAAGTAAGTGGAATCTGAAGAACAAAATAAACTCATGAATGAAATATGTCCAAAGGTATGGGAGCATGGAACCGAATAACAAAACTCAGTGGGAGAGGGGTTAAGAGTAGGGGAAAGGAAGAGATTAACCAAACAACATATACTAGGATGAATATATGCATAACCCATGGACACAAGATAGTATGGGGTAGGAGGCCTGGGGTGGGATAGGAGTTGGGTGGAGAGGGGCAAAAAGGGAGTAAATGGAAGACATCTGTAATACTATCAACAATAAAATAAGGTAAAAATAAAATCTAAACTAATAAAAGCGAAATAGTAAAATTAACCGTTTCTCCGAGACAGGGTAAGCCACACCCACCAGCCAATCAGAGCAGCTGTATGCAAATTAGCCCAGCCAACATGGCGGCCGCCACTCCCGGACCTGAGGAAACGTTTAGGCAGCGTCCGTTGCAGCAGGAGTGAAAGGGAAACTGTTTTCAGCCCTTGGCGGGCAGGCTCCGAAACATGTTTCAATAATGTAACAATCATAGAATCCTCAGGAGCTGAAGGGAACAGCAGCCTGGCCTGCCTTACTAAGAGTAACAAAGTCTCATTATAGACGCTGCGCTGCGAGGTGAAGCAGAAGAGGTTTCATTACCTCAGCCCACCTCAGCTTAAAGGAACAGAAACCTGCATCCAGCCAGCCTTGCTGGGACGTTGGGCAATGGGAGCTGTGGGCAGCCTGAAAGCCCCTCACCCAGGCTGGTCAGGCACGCCAGCAGGTGGGCATCCCCCGAGGGGTCCCAGACTGCGAGAGGGCACAGGC
>PVJC01040113.1:0-15938 GCA_004026665.1 Murina feae
ACTTCTAAAAAGTAAGACCATTCTTACCAGACTTCCAAAGAGATCCTCTTACACCTCCAATTCGTGTAAGATCCTAAAATCGGACCAATTCGGACACTTACATCTGGATGGTCCTCAAACCTGACCATTCAGGTAGAAACCAAATGAAAGCTACTTGTCAGCTTTCAGTAATACTTCCGAAAATACTTCCTCGTCAGAGGACAGACACCCAGGTTCTTTTTCCAAACTGGCCGTGGGCTCATTCCTGCCCAAATTGCAGCCTTGCTGTTCCTGAGCCCAGCCACAACCCTGGCCGGTGCCCTAAAAATGGCACCGCGTCTGGCTGGGCCACCTGCATGACAAGTTCACGGACACCCTGCCACCCTCCCATCCGGTGGGGCGGGGCAGGGCTGGGCAGCGAAAGGACGCGTGACACGGGACAGAGGCAAGGCAGAAAGCAGCCGGCCTGGGGTGTCACAGCCAGCATTCCCCACCTACACAGCTAAACAAAGGGTCTGACCCTGCAGGTCTCCCCACAGGCCACCATCCCTCTATGAGTCTCATTTGCTCTCCTCCACCTGCAACTGCAAAGACCATTTAGAGCAGGGGACCTCAAACTTTTTAAACAGGGGTCCAGTTCACTGTCCCTCAGACCATTGGAGGGCCGGATAAATGTCCTCGGCGGGCCGCATGTGGCCCGCGGGCCGTAGTTTGAGGACGCCTGATTTAGAGACGCTGCCTGGAACAACAAGGCTTTTTAGACAAGTGCATGAGCCCACCTCAGTGCAAAAAGAATGAGCATTCCCGCAGCGCACACCCAAGATCACAAAAGGACCTGCTAGGCCGACTTTACGGGGATCCCAACTCACCACTGACTCCTAAAAATTAAGATAATTCTCACTGGATTTTCAAAGCCGTCCTCTCACCATTGCAATTAAATTAAGATCCTAAAATTTTAGACAAATTCAGACTTCTTTACCTAGAGCAGTGGTTCTCAACCTTCTGGCCCTTTCAATACAGCTCCTCATGCGGTGACCCAACCATAAAATTACTTTTGTTGCTACTTCATACCTGTCATGTTGCTACTGTTATGAATCATAATGTAAATATCTGACATGCAGGATGGTCTTAGGCGACCCCTGGGAAAGGGTCGTTCGACCGCCGAAGGGTCACGAACCCACAGGTTGAGGACCGCTGCCCTAGATGATCCCCAACCTGACAATTCAGATGGAAAGCAAACTAACCCAGCCAGTGTGGCTCAGTGGTTGAGCCGTCTGGGCCTGGGGCCTTCTGCTCTCTCGGCCCCTATCAACCACGGCTCTGAAACCAAGACTGTGCAGTGTGCCTGCACCCATTTCTAGAGAACAAAACAAAGCCATGAGGCTACAAGAGGGATTAAAAAAAAAAAAGTGGCCCTGGCAGGTTTGGCTCAGTGGATGGAGCGTTGGCCTGTGGACTGAAGGGTCCCGGGTTCGATTCCGGTCAAGGGCATGTACCTTAGTTGCAGGCACATCCCCAGTAGGGGGTGTACAGGAGGCAGCTGGTCGATGTTTCTCTCCCATTGATGTTTCTAACTCTCTATCCCTCTCCCTTCCTCTCTGTAAAAAAATCAATAAAATATATTTTTTTAAAAAGTGAAGTGTGAGACAGTAAAATACTGCGGGTCACGCTAACTTATGCTTTGGCGTCAGGCTAGACAATTCACAGCCGGCCAGGGGCAAAGGCCAGAAACAGGTTCCCCAAGGCTGCTCTGCGTGTCGAGCGAGGCTCCGAGGGGCCATCACCATCACCGAATCTACTGGACGGTCTTTCTTTGTTTACACAAGCAACACATGCTTGACTTCACAAGCCCTATAACACGGAAGTCTCAAAGAGGAACCTTTCCCTGTCCCCACATCCCATCCCAACCCATCCCATCTCACTCCACCCCACCCCATCCATCCCATCCATCCCATCCCATCCCAACCCATCCCATCTCACTCTGGCACCCAAAGTCAGCATCCTCATATGCACACAGATATACAAACACGTGCACACGTCCATAAACTATCCCCCTCCCCCCCCAATAACAAAAAGCAGGATCATACTACGGGCATGACTCTGTAACCGGGAATATTTTGGGCTTAAAATAAAATAGAGACTGTCCAGCCCTCCAACAGGACCGGTGTCACAGCCACAAGATGAAGCCACACGTCTCAAGGAAGTGACGGCCTGAAGGAACGCGGAAAGGTTTGCTGAAATGAGTATCTGAAAGCAGGAAGCAGTTTGCTGCCTCTGTTTTACACCAGAAAGGGCGTTCCTGAAATAGTCAGAAACTAAAATTACGGAGGGCCGAACCCAGACATTTCGTCTGCGAAAGACCCATGTAAGCACCTGGCATTCTGCTAGAAAGGGGACTGTCTCATTGTTAGCGGGCACAACACACCGGGCACCTGAATGCGTGTAACGTTCTACCCTCCACCCTATTTTCAGTTCACCTGAAAGTGCACGGGGCCTCCCGGGGCCAAAAGGAAAAGCGATCGGCCCGGTGGTCACGGCGGCATTGAGTCCTGCTATCTCCATCTCAGAGGCCGTGAGCTATCAGACCGCACTTTCAATTAACGCTGCAGAACCCCGAGGTTTTCCCACCCGAGAGCCGAACTGCTATACCTCCAGGGACGGGGAGACCGGGCCTCAGTGCCAAAGCAGACAATACCTGCTCCCTCGGGGCAGCCGTGTTTCATGCCTCTTCCATTCGAATCAGCACTTCAGCACTTCACATAGCGGCTCTGAACGGAGGTCCGACCCAGTGATCAAATGAACGCCCCCAAAGCAGTCTCCACACATCTCACGTTACTGCCCCCCTCCCCCTGCCCCGACCGTGTATAAACCCACAACGATGCAAAGCTCGCTTCCCAGAGGACGACGGTCAGTTCATTAAGCAACGATCCTTGAAACAGGACGGGCTACATGGGAAGGACGTAAAATCGCACGGCTTTGCATATGTAATTTTTAAAAACATATCCGTTTCACCAAAGTCATAACCGACCCTGCTTGTATCCGTAATGACCTCTTTCTGATTTTATTTACTTAGATGTGTCCCAATAATCCCACTCATCTCTCGACTCAGATGCTCTGTCAAAAGGGGAAGAACTCAAGAAGCGCGGCCGAGTCTGTTAAAACCACACACTCCCATCCGATGCGTCCTGCTCCCTCCTCAGCCGCCGGGACAGGGGGCCACACCCCTTCCTTGGTTCCACTGCACCTCACCTGAAAGGACGCGAATATCCGGGCTTTGCTCACACTCCTGGAAAACTGCACAGAAATGTCTCTCTTACTCGTGTTTTAAATATGTTTAAGGAACTTGACAGCTAAAGTAATCTTGATAAATCCTTTATAAAGAATTGTTGCAACGTAAAGTTTCTCCTACTAGTGTATGTATTCAGATGCTTCATTTTGGTCGATGAACACTGTAATCCTGGATAGCGGGACAAGACTGTTCCCAAACCTCTAAGGACCAAACACGTATTTTCATCTGGTCATTTGCTCCTGCCTCTACTAACTACAAATGTCAAGACGATTCGTGTCCTTTAAAAATATACGTATTTTTGAATTGATTTTTAGGGAGAGGGAGATAGAAACATGGATGCCAGAAAACATCAACCAACTGCCTCCTGCACACCCCCCACTGGAGACCGAGCCCGAAGCCCGGGCCTGTGCCCTGACTGGGAATCGAACCGTGACCTCCTGGTTCATAGGTCGATGCTCCACCACGGAGCCGCGCCATCCAGGCTGCAAGATTCGTATCTTTTTTGAGAATTCATTCCCTGCATTCTCACGAGCAGCTCCCCAAAGGTTAGGCTGCGAGGCCTATGAGGGAATCCAAGAAGATGCCGACAGATCTCCAAACTCCTCCTGCACCCCTGCTCCTCAGAGGCGGGAATCCGGTTCTCCACTTGCTGCAGACGCCCCCCGACGTCTAACACAACACTGCACCCACCCCGTGTGAACAGACTCTAATCAGTGTTACTTGTGTGCCAATCGAGCACACAGAGCTCTGGCTGAGAGTATAAACCAGTACCGCTGGACTCTGACAAACTGAAAAAAGAGAGGAGAGTTTGAGGAGGAAAAGCCAGCTCCCTGCCACAAAACTCCAAGTCGAAACCCCACACGGGCCTGGCGGGCCGACTCACGTAGATTTCGTTGTGGTCGAAGCGCTTCTTGAGGTTGTCGATGAAGGTCTCCTCCGTGAGCGGCTCCAGGAGAACCATGTCGCCGACTCCGATCATGTTGTCCAGCAGGGACGTCTTCACCTCCATCTTGGCCATGGCGCCCAGCTGCGGGGAAGGCGAGAACAGCGTCAGCGTGAGCGAGTGAAGTCACCGCAGATGGGAGCTGAGCACCGTGGGGAAGTGAGGGAGGGAGTCAGAACCTCCCCTCCCGGCAACCTGTGCGAGTGCCCCTCAGGTGGCCACAGTCCCCATCACACCCCTGGAGCCCCACTTGCCAACCTGCTGCCACACATGAGCCTCCCTCCCTCCCAGCCCCTCGTCCCGGGCAAGTCCGTCGTCAGAAAGAACCACCAGGAAGCCATGGTGTCCCCTTTCTTCTTGAGACCACCCTCACGCCCCGATCAGAAGCTGCAGAACCCGAGCAGAAGAGCGCAAACCATCCCTTCCCACCAACCCTTGCACCCGGGGTCAGACTTAAACCTACGTGAACCTGCCTCCCCCAAGGGGACATCCCCCAGGACTCCATGGCGATGCTAACATTCACTGAGTACTTGCCACATGTCCGATGGTGTGCTAAGCCCTGTAGATGCATTAATTAACTCAATTATCCCACTAACTCTGAGAGAGGTATTGTTATCATGATCCTCATTTTAAGATTAGAACGCTCAGAGAAATTAGGAAATATTGCTATAGTACCTGAGAGTGCCATCCACCTCAATCGCCACTTACCACCCTGGGGGGGGGGGGGGGATTTCAACGGGGCATCAACACTGACTTATAGAGGAGAGCACACCACGCACCTGTAAACCTGAGGTCGCCTGTATCACATAACCTGCCGGGGATGACCTCAGTCCTCTTAGTTCTCACTCCAACAGGCACAAAACGGAAACAGCAAAGTAAGCGTAGCCTGCCGTGAGGGCCCATGTATATTCATGGGCCTGATTCTGAGGAGGAAGTACATCTAATTCTTTCCATTATGGAGTCGCCCAGGCATATCAGACCTTATGAAGGTTGGTCTACTTCCTTAACACTTAGCAATTCAAATAAATGCCCCCCTGTTCCACTCTGGAACATCGAGTAGGTCTCTGAGAGGCGATGGAACCTACATAGAGTTGGGCTAGGAGGACTGGGAGTTCTGCAATTCCTTATTATTAATCACTAGTGATATTTTATTTCTGATCCTACTAGACATTTGTAAGTGTGCACCAAAAAGCTGAAAGAGAGAGACCAGGACACAGCAGAGGCTGTCCCATTAACAGAAAGGAGCCAGCGGGGGAGTGTTTAACATTCAAAAGAGGAAAAATAGAGTGAACTCTCTTGTTAACATGAGGGTGAGGGGGGTAGTTTCACGTCGATACACCTGGAATAAACAGGCCCAGATACCGCCAAAACCCTACAAGAGCAGCACTACGAACGGTTCTGCCCTTTGAACTAGGCCAGACTCTCGTTCAAAACAAAGAAGATGGGGGTGGGGTGGGGGTGGGGCCCGGCCGCTCTCCGGAGATGCAGGGCCGCCGGGAGAGAGTGGGCCGGACAGGTGGAAAGACTAGCACCAGCTCCGGAGTAGGCACGGGAGCAGGCACGGGAGCAGGCACGGGAGTGGCCAACCTTCGTCTCAATGAATTAATATTTAAATCAAATCTCAAGTTCTCAGACTCGAGAAATGCCGAAAGCACTCTAGCTGCGATTCACTGCATACGCTGGGCAGATGAGAGAAGAAGGCTTCGGGACTCAGGGGGGTGTCAGCCCGAGGTGGGCTTCAAAAAGAAGCTCCTCAAACCGGCCATTTAAGTGAAGCACAGGCTGCGTGGGGGCTCGCTGCCCCGGCGGACTCTGTTCTTAGAGTCCATTCCTGGGAACAGCTGCTAAAGTCAAGTTCCCCGCAGGTGACCACGGTCAGGCAGCCAACCTTCCTGTCGTTAAGCCTGCTCCCCATCTTCTGAAAGGTCTCATGCAAGTGTGAATGGGTTCTGATGGCTGCGCTTCTCTCCCAAAGGGGGACGAGGGCAAAACCAAGGCCGAGTCCCAGGCAACTGGTGAAAGGGGGAAACTCCGGAAACACGAGGGTCACCAATCCAAATACGAAGCAGTCAGCCCACTGAAAGGTGGCACCAGCGTTCACCAAGCCATCCAAGCACCGTGTTGTGTGCTGTGTTTGCCTTTTCGGCGTCTGGGTGGAGGGAACAGGGACCCTTCTTGTTCTCCCAGAGACATGGGAGCTGAGACGCGGTGCACAGGTCCCGCCCGGCTTCCTACAAAGGGACTGACTTCCAGCTGCAGCCTTGGTCAGCTCACAAGGGTGTGAAGACACCATTTACACAACTGAAAGCAGCGTTTCCAAAGTTCCTCAGAATCCAAGAGAATGCAGCAGAACCGTTACGGACCGCCTTAAAACATCGGCCATCTGTGAGCTAACATTTAAATGTGACGAGTTCGCCCCATCACCAACCTGAAACCACAAGGCACCTACCATGCTGATGTCATCCGTGCCCGGGAATGGCGAGACCAGCATGTCCCGACCCAACAGTCCCACACGGGAGATGCCAAACAGACGTACATCCATGTGGAGTGCAAGGTCATTCTATTTGACATCAAAACTCAAGGCCACGGTGACTCAGTGGCTGAGTACTGACCTATGAACCAGGAGGTCAAGGTTTAATTTCCGGTCAGGGCACATGCCCGGGTTTCGGGCTAGATCCCTAGAAGGGGGCATGCAGCAGGCAGCCAATCAAGGTTTCTCTCTCATTGATGTTTCTCTCTCTCTCTCCCTCTTCCTTCTTCTCTCAAATCAATAAAAATGTATTTTTTTAAAAGAGAGCAACACTAAAAAAAAAAAAGCTATTCCAAGTTAATCATTCAGACTAAGCTGAAATATGGCATCTGGGGGTCTCCCATGTTATATTGTAGAATCTGAAAGAACATTCATGTAAATATTTCTCTCTTTTCCACGTCCCGCGTGGCTAGGGAGCGGTCTGCTTCCTGAGTAGGGGCTGCTGGGGATTGAGAAAATGAAAAGAAAAAGGCAGACACAGAGCTAGCAGGAAAAGCTGAGGGCAGGTGGGACCACTACCCTCTGATGGAGAGACAGTGACCCAGAGCTGATACAGCAAAAACCAGGAAGTTCTACTAAAGGTCAAGACAAAGGAGAAGATGTGCATTCTTGGGTGGGTCCGAGTTGTATTCATTCCTGGTGTTTGGCTGGATTTAGATAAGGAAACCCACCCCCTGGCACCGGGCTGAAGGTCAGGCTGACAACACGCCCGCCTCTGGCAAGGTGTGTTTCCGGGTCGTGGCTCTGCCAACGCCCCTGGATTCGGCGCACAATAATTAGAGAAATGCCTGTGTGCCTGCCCAGGCGCTCTCGACACATTCACACGTCAGACCCGAAGCTGCCATGATGACCAGGATCAACATGAAGTCACGAACACGATTTTAAGCTGGAAGGAACTTTGCAAGCAAAGCCCCCCGAGCCACAACTTACTGAACGCAGGTACCTGCCACTGTGGGAACTGTGACTGAGGCCATCTACACGTCTAGGTAAGGCCATGAGCACTAGACATCAGGGACGGGCTCATGGGGAAGGGGGGTCCCCTCCACATACCAACCGCTGTTCTCCCCGGACTCCATTTCCACTCATTCACCTCCTGGTGTGTGGCCACGTGGGCATGGTAGCCCCTTTTCTCCAGAATCAGCCCCTTGGTGTCAAGAGTCGCGCACCTTATTCATCTTTCTTTCCCCAGAGCTGAGGTACACAACCTCCCACATGGAGGCGCAGGCGTTCGGGGAGGCACAAATGGGAATAAGCAAGCAGCTTTCCGACGGACAGGTGAGCCCTTGAGTAACGCACGTCCTCACAGCTGCCCTGTCACAGCCGAGCCACCCGAGCAAAAATGATCCCGCAGCTTCCACCCCTTGGATCCAATCCTCTGAACACACAACATCATCCACCAAGGGCAGGAAACGGAACTGAGCTATTGGGCTCCCAGCGACGAGATCACTAATGCTTTTAAGAATAACATGAGAAACACATCTGAGTAAGAAAACAGGGCCAACGTGGCAAGAATTCATGAACAAAAAATAAAGTAAATCCGGGCAAATCCTGATGGCAAAACAGAAGGCGACCAGGAGCCAAGTCTACAGGATGCGAGTCAGTACTTATTGCCATGAGCTAAGTGCCTGAGAAAAACTGGGATTTCCTTCCTAGCTCTGTGACGACAGCACAATCTCACCTCGGAGAGCCGTCGGATTACATTTCCATTCAGCTCGGCCCGCCCGCTGTCTACAGTGAGCCCTGCTGCTCTCTCCGACGGTGTGAAGTGCTGGGCTCAGGACAGAACCAGCCGTGGTACTTCCCCAGCTCCGGCCAACCCCCAGCAGCTCCCAGTCCAGGGAGACGGTCAAGAAAAGAAGCAACTTGGGAAACTTCAAGTGACTTTTCTTGTGAGGGAAAAAAAAAATCCACATTGAGCAAAAAAAGAACATAAGCCCAAACACACTCGCGCTTTAGTCTAAAACATCCTTCGAGTTCATCAGAAGCCTGATGGAACCTGATTGCATTAACCAACGAGCTGGCCACCGCTTCTGGTGTTATGACTGACGTATCTGTTTCTGCCTCGAGGTAGGGATGTACAATGGATCCACAGAAGCTGTGCCACGGGGGCGCTACGCCAACCATAAATAGCCCAACACTTTCAATCAGCCAAACTGCATGGCCGCCTGCCCCCTTATGCTTCACCCCCGCCCCCAAATTAGCAACCGTTTTATCAACAGCCTGCCCGCAAGGCTGCGTCTAACAACCGAACACATCGTCTACCGTCCACATTAACCCTCTCGCTCCGCCTACATTCCACCAAGTCACAACTAACCCAGGTCCTCATCCTTGGCCTTGCCCTACTTCCTACTTCCTTTCCCCCACAACCAACCTTTTCCATTGATTCTGCTACCTTCATCACTCCCGCTCCACCCCCCCTTTACCTCCCTCCCCTCCGACCGTTGTGACTGCCTACCCAGCCTGCCCCACTCACGGGGAAGCCAGGGCCTTCGGAGTGGCTCTCTGCTGTCGGGCCCCCCGCCCCCCAGCCTCTGCCAGCCGCTCCTTCCCCGACCCATGAACCACTTGGCCCTTTCTAAGCCACGGTGCCTTTCTAACTCACAATCAGGCTGGAGACGCCCAGCTCTGATCCTTCCATAACTCTGCAGGGTCTCCAGGGCCTTCGCAGGGAAACCAGAGAAATAAAGAACTGCCTACGACGCAGCAGTTCCACTTTAGGGTATGAACGCAGCAACTCGAACAGACGCCTGTGCACCGTATCCAAAGCAGCAGTAACAAGAGTCAAAAGGCGGAAGCCACTGAGGAACCCACCGATGGATGCACAAAACGGGACGTATACACACCACGGAATAGGGGTCAGCCTTAAAAAGGAAGGAAATTCTGACACGTGCTACCTACAGCAGGGAAGAAACTGGAGGACAACATGCCAAGTGAAATAAGCCAGTCCTGCAAGGGCAAAGACCACACAACCCCTTCTACGAGGTGCTAGAGTGATGCAATTCGTAAAGGCAGAGGGCAGAACGGGGGTTCCCGGGGCCTGGCCTGGAGGAGGGGGAACCGGGAGCTGTTTAAAGGGCACAGAGCTTCACGCTGGGAGCTCGGAAAGCTCAGGAGATCGATGCTGGGGACGGTTGCACAATAATGTGAAAGTACTTGATGCCACTGACGCATCCACTTAAAAAGGTTAAATGATAAATCTGATGTTACGGATACTCACCACAAGGAAAGTGTCCTTATCAGAGATCACTGAGTTCAGCCACGACCTGGCTCCAGCCTTCCTGTGGTCTCCCCTCCCCCTGGGGACTGGGACACCACCCCCCACCACCCCCACCTCCAAGGCAAACCTCGCAGGACACACACACAGGCCAAGGCCTCCCGAGGCTGCTCCACAGGACCCGGCTCGCTGGGCTGTGGGCATGCGCCGCCCGAATGCCAGCTCATAGGACAGACTCCAGGCAGACGGCTGTGTGCGCTGGACCAGGGTGTCCACACCATGAGGGGATAGGGCGCATCATTCCAGGAGAGGAAGCCAGCCTGGGAGAGGGGGAAGCGAATGTGGTCGCAGCCCTCGTGGGAAAGGCGGGAAAGGTGCCATAGGTGCTGGGAGGGTTCTGGTTGTGGGCCCTCAAGAGGCTCAGCTGAGCTTCTTAAACAAATAACCCCAGCCCGCTGGGAGCCTCGGTGGTTGAGCATCGACCCATGAACCCAGAGGTCACTGGTTCAATCCGTCAGGGCACCTGCTGGGTTTCAGGCTCGATCCCCAGTGGGGGCGGGCAGGAGGCAGCTGAGCAATGATTCTCTCTCATCATTGATGCTTCTCTCTCTCTCCCTCTTCCTTCCTCTCTCTCTAAAAACCAATACAAATGTATTTTTTTTAAATGGCAACCTTGGGCGGCACACCTCACAGCTGGCTGGGAACGACAGCCTCAGGAAAGACTCAGGTTAGAAGCCAAAGGGCCAGACCCACCTTCAGCCTTCATCAGCGAAAGGGCGAGCGGAATGGCACCTGCGGCCTTCAGGGGAACTGACTCAAGCAGCTTGGTTTCCAAGAGAGACGGCTGCTGGCCGCACAGACCACGGGGTGCTTCGCAGAGCCCCCGGGGCGACACTGGGGCCCTGAACGCATCTGTGCGAGGCTCAGGCGATGCTGATTCTCAGTCCCCTCAGCACAGTCCCTCGAAGTGTAGCCGTCTGAGGCTCCCCGCCTTTACTCCGCCGGGAGCGCCGCCCCAGCGGAGGGTCCCCCTTTCTCTGAAGCCTTTTGTGAAGAGCGCCTAATGGACTGCTGTTAGCATGGCTTTTGTTAGAATCTTGGATTAGGAGGGAAACTCAACCCAGCGACTGGGCAATTTCCATAAAGTAATCCTCGTGTTCAAACTGTGGCTAATACCCCGACGACGGACAATGACCCAGCGGCGATAGGGCGAAGTAGACCTGAACTGGGAGTGACGGCCACACAGCTGACAGCAGAGCTCTGTGACCAGGAAGGGCGATTATCCAGACTCCTGGTTACCCCCCAAGTGTCTGCTTAGGCAGGGAGGGGCCCGCAGCCACGTGGCAGCGTCCAGGTCTGCATGGGGGACAGCTGGTCTGTCCCCCAAGCCATCGGCAGGCGCGGGGCTGCCCTCGAGCCCCACACAGGCCGGTAGTCGGGGTTTGAAAGGAGGCGTCTAGAACCTCACAATTCACAGCGACGGGTTTAACTGAAACGTTTCCTTCCGAGTGTGGAAACGGCGACTACGTTACCTACACTGAGGAGAGGGACTCCCGAGTCAAAAATGACAGCGGCTGCTCTGACAACACTGAAGGTTTGGGATTAGACACTGCACGCTGTCCTTTCTGGCGTCTGATCAAAGCCTCCCTTTAGCAGAGAGACGAGGCCCAGGTGTCGCACATCTGGCTCCTGGACCCCTCCCCCCCCCCCACGGCCTTACCCTTGATCACAACTGTCCGACCACTCCCCGTTGCCCTTAGAATGAAAGCTACAGTGACTGGCACCTGGCAGCCACCCACACAGGGTTGCTAGGACCCATGAGCTTTGGGGGGGCCTCTAGATCGGTGTTGGAGCGAAGATGCTCGCACACAGCAGAACTAGCTTCTCTTAGGGAAGGAGTCCTGCCGGCTCCTGTCAGTGACAGTGGAGGGGAAGGTGTTGAATGCAACGCGCTCTTGCTGTCTGGGCTAAGGAAGCCCCATCCAGAGAGGCTCCAGAACAAATCCCAGAGGTCCCAGTTGCAGACCCAGCTCTGCAGCCAGCTCACCTGGGCACACGGCCAACTCTGAGTCTCAGTTTCCCCACAGAGAGGTTGAATTCACCATCTGCTAAGATCCTGACCCAGCGTCCAATGAGTCAACCATCAAAAGAAAAAGACTCACCGCTGGACAGATGAGTTCCTACGTCCTGGGTCTGCTTATCAAAACTGTTCAAAACCAAAATGCGAGCCCACGAGTATCTTCCTCAATGACATTTACTCAGAGGTAAAAAAAAATCTTTTAAAGTATTAAGGGCTTAACTGGGGGAGCCCCTTCCACGTCCCGCGTGGTTCAGGGTTCCTGTTCAGGATTTGAGTTCTGGAGGAAGCCACACACAAAATGAAGAGAGAGAGACTAGAAGAGAATACATTTGGAATAATGGGGGACCAGGCGTGGGGTCTATACCTCTAATGGATATGACTGCCCACTGCTCTGGCCTTTGCTCAAAGCTTTTATTAAGGCAATGGGGAAAACAACCAGATCCTTATCCTTAGGGCAGGAAATTCCACCAACAAAGAGGCAAGAAGAATTTACATATCATAACAGGTGGGGGGGCTGCTGCTTTAACTATCAATGTCTCCATCTAAACGATGAGTGAATAGCTCCCCCACTATTCAGAGCAATTAAGGTCCACCAGCCTTCAGGCACATTTCTCTACTAGTGACAATGACTGGTCTCCGGCACCTAACCATACACAGCACAGGAAGAATCGCACAGGATGGTCACGTAACAGGGCTGAGTTTACAGCCACGCGGCCAGCGGCAAGTGGCAGCTGGATTTTAATCGATGCATCTAGTTATGAAAGCACCAGGGGTCTGAAGGTACAAATTAAGATCCTTGTGCCGTAAAAGAGAAGCACAGGCGTCACTCAACAGGGCGTCCTCAGAAAGGCCTCGGTCCCGTGTGTGAGAGACAGCTCTTCCGAGGAATAAAAATTCGGAAGCGCCTTCAAGCAGTTACCCGCCAAGCCGAGGCCACCACGCGATGTCACCGGGGAGAGGTGTTTACAGGATTTCCTGAGTGTTTGCTGGTTGAGAAATGATCACACAAAAACAGCTAAGAGGTTCCAAAATAGACACTGATATTGTAAACTGAGAAGGCAAAACCTGCCTTGTCATTTACAAAGAATTTTAAAAGAAAACAGCTTAAATGCAGCGGGCTATTTCACCTTAGCTGATTAAAATCAATAATCATATTACAATTTGAAAGTATTTCTTGGGTCAATTGTTTTCCAGTTTCTCTGATGTTGGGAGCATTCCTGGATTTGGAATTAAATGCACTACTGTACATCTCTCACACATCTCTGCGTGCATTCTAAAGTGTCTGAATCACAGCTCTGCTCATTTCCCAAAGTTCTACAGGATACGGCAATGTTGCATACACTTATGATAAGGGGACATACAAATGCCCCCCCCACACACACACACACACATATACATACATTTTCTCCCTTGAATATAGTATACAACCTATAAAGCAAACAAAAATGAATTTTAAAGATGATAAGCGTGGTTATATATAGAACCACACTACAATGTTTCCCGGGAAAGTCTGGTGAGCAATGAAATACTCGGTATAATTACACTGTCGTGCCTGATGAAGGACAGTTCATGTCCTTCCACAGGCAGTTTATCAAAACCAAAAAGGCATTCATAATACCCCATGATTACACTGTAAAACGTCAAATTGAAAAGCATAAAAACTTAAAACTTACAATCCACCTTTAATCATCTCTCAAGAGGCAGGTAGGCAGGTAGAGAGGGATATATAGAAACCATGGAGATTTTTTTTTTAATGACATCATTATAAGGCCCCTCGTTCAGAAATTAAAACTGCTTACCAACGCTCCTTCTCCATTGTGCTTCCCCACCGATTCAACCAGCACATGAGCGTCCGGTTCATTTGAAAGGGAGAGACAAACATTCGTTGTGACAGGGAGAACACGCTCGGTACAGCAAATATTTTGCGCACAGATAAGAAGGGAAAGTAGGTCACTGTCCTGTGGCTGGGAGGACGGCCGCCCAGGGCTGTCCTTATGACTAACCATGGGGCCTGGGGCACTAGCCACCTGCCCTGGGGAAGGAACTACGAAAGAGCAACATAACCTCTAAAACCAACGCTCACATAGGGCGGATGTCCACCTCCAGCAGAGGTGGGGAGACCGATGTTAACGGTTAGAGGGGGGACTGTTATCGTGACACAGGAGGGTCCGACGGGGATGGCCAAACGGGTGGAACTTGTCCTTGACGGTCGGAGGACGGGGAGAATGTGGCGAAGCAGAAGAGAACTGTAAAAGAAGGTGACGAAATCCACTCAGGGCACAGTGACCAGGCAGAGCGGCCGAAGACAGCTGGGGAGGGTCCTGATGGGCTTGGGGCTGGGAGAAAGGGTGAGCTGAGGCAGGACGGAGTGCGGTGGAGGCGCCTCCAGGTGTGCGGGAGGGCGGGGAGGGGTCCCACGGCCTGGCTCCAGGCCCACGCTGCATCGATACCCATGTCAGCGCATCAAGGGCAACCAGTGTGGCTGAGGGTCACCGGCCATGGGCGCTCCCGTGGGAAACGGAGCTGAGGACAGACGTTATCAATAATGGGGAGTCACCCCCGAAAAAAAAAATCTGTGCAGGAATAGAGACAACAGAAATGTCGTGGAGTTTCCACCGGATCGTCTGAACTCACTGAGGAGCGGGACAGGGAGTGGGCTGCTGCACGGGGGTTGGCGCTGCGCTCGGACGGGCAGCCAGGGCGCCCAGGGACTGAGCTCACCCGGGGCTCCCACGACTGTGCCCTGCAGCTGCCTCGTTCCAAACGCATAAAGGGCACCACACAGGTCAGCAGCAGGGATGGGGCTGGGCACCGGTTTCGTAGCTCAGGAGTCAGAACCGGGCAGAACTAACAGAAATGAAACAGGAGGAGTAACGGGTGTCCTGAGCGAGGGAAGCCGCTTCCCTCCTGGAGGGCGCGCACGGGGAGCAAGGAGGTGGGAGCCCGCAGAGGCTCCTCCTCCGAAGGCAGAAGGTCGGCGGTTAGGCCGGTCGGCTTTCCAAAAAGCCGGACAAAGTTGGAAGCCTTAAAAAACGAAGTAGCCTGCACAGGCTCCTTCACATCACACACCACCCACACGCATTTATTGGCCAAGCCCTAGCCGTCGTGCCCAGGCCTTTTCTTTAGGTGCATGTCCTCGGATGGCAGCACCCCGAGGTCTTTCTCTTGTGAACCACCCTCCTGGCAGCCTCCTCCAGGGCCAGCTTATTTTTGTCTTATTTTTTGTTAATCTTCACCTGAGGGTATTTTCCACTGATTTTCAGAGAGAGACGAAGGGAAGGGGAGACAGAGAGAAACATGGATACGAGGGAAACACATCAAATTGGTCGCCTCCTGAAGTGCCCTTACCAGGCAGGGGATCAAGCCTGCAACCGCGGGACATGCCCTTGACTGGAATCGAATCCAGGACCCTTCTATCCACAGGCCGACGTTCTAACCATCGAGCCAAACTGGCTAGGGCTAGCTAGGTCCAATTTCTTTAAAGGAGGTGAGACCATAAAGACAGCTGGGCAGCGATGTGGGGTGCATGATGACTCCCGCTCAGGCGTCCACGGCCCCGAGGGCCAACCCGCTGCCTCTCCTCTGCCCCGGGGATCAGCGTCCCCCGCCGGGAGCAGACCCCGCCTGACCTGTGACAGGCACCGTGTGCGCCTGGACACTGCTCTGAGCCACCATGGTGCTCAGGCTGCCCGCCGTCACGGCTCAGCCCGCCCATCCTGAGTGGCCGGCAGGCCTCGCAGACACCGTCTTTTATTCTATGATTCCCCCAAGTCAGCCTCCCCGACATCGGCCATCAGCTTTCAGAAACTTTCCAGGTAGTTTCCAAATCATCCGAATGAACTTGCACAGAGACAGCTACCTTCGCCTCTATTTAAAATCGTGATATTAAATACAGTCGGTACA
>PVJC01040114.1:0-15948 GCA_004026665.1 Murina feae
TTTGTTTAAATATCCAATAATTACTCTGCTATCATTGTTTAGTAATCATTTGTGTTAAACTTCTGTATGGTTTCTGACTCCCCCATTGTGCCCAGACAGCAATTCTCTCCTCCCCCATTCAGTTGCTATGGGAGGCAGTGTACCAGAGTGTGAGCCACAGTGCCTACGTTTGAGTCCTGGATCCACCTGTCAGTAGCTCTACAGCTCTGCTTAACAACTGGGCCTCAGTATGCTCATCAGTAAAATGGAGTAACATTTCATCAGATAGCTGTGGGAATTAAATGAGTTAATGCATATGAAATGCAATGAATATTGTCTGTTGCATAGTACTCGCATTAGTGACTATTACCAAAGGTTGTCATTTTTTTAAATAGATTTACCTCCATTTTTTTTTCTAAAGGAGCTTTCCCTAAAAGTCCAAGATATGTGGTGAATACTTTTATGTGATCATAGTGGAGTTAACGTAAGGCCCCCTTGATTGCAAAACAAAATAAAAATTATTGAGCTAAAACCTTCAAATTCTTTTCCTTGCATCATTTAAAAGCAAAAATAAACCAAACATTTTAGGCTCTTGTCTGTATGAAAAGAGCCAATTCTTTCCCTCTGTCAACATCATTACATGACAGACCAATGGTGGCATTCCTGCTGTGGAAAATACAACACCTCCTGAACATAAAATTTAATGATGTGAGAGCAGAGAAGGGATCTATTATAAAAGTAATATATTTCTCCTTTCGAGACTGAAAAAAAATCCAGATATCTAATTTAAATCTCTGAACATAGAACAATATATCCTCATTGTAAAAAGATACAAAATATTGAAGACTATAGTAAAATTATAACACAATTCTAAACATTGCTCTGACTTCTACAAGATAATCACTATTAATCTTACAATGTGTTTCTTCCTTCTGTTGTTAATTAATGAAGTATCATTTTAAATCCAAAGTGGGTATTCAATTTTATCAAATGCCTTCTTAGCTTTTATGAAGACGGTGCACGTGGCAAGGGAGCTGATAGTCTATATTGCTCATCTCTGCAGCCTCAGCATGTTGCGGACTTTGCACCTTGCATTCTTATTGGCATTCAATAGTATATGAATGAATGAATGAATGAATGAATGAATGAATGAATGAGTATATATTTCTGCAGTAACCTGTTGAGATGCCAATATTAGTTACCTAGCTATCTCTGTGTTTTGCTGACTAGAATGACTAGAATAGATATAGCAACTTCCCCAGCTGTCAGCGCTCTGCTCAGCGATTGTAGAGTGGTTTTTCTTTTTCCTTTTTGAACAATGCAGCTAACTGGTGCTCGCCCACAGCAGGAGTGCTTATATTCTGCAGGAAGCCTGAGCTTATAGAACTCTACACAAAACCCCCTGTGCGCCAAAGAGCAAGGTGAGAAATTACTCTGTGTCCTAGCAATATCCAGCACAATATGACTGTCTCTTCCATTAACTCATGCTATGAACACATGCAAGTCACTTAATCTCCTTGAGCCTCAGTTTACTTAGTTTTGGAATCAAGTGACTAAGACTAGAAGATTTTAAAAATTGCTTCGAGCTTCAAATTCCATGATGCTGATTTCCCCTCTTTATAACCTTGAGTGTTTTTGAGGGAATTTTCATCCCTGAGGATTTCTTCATATTTTTTTCATATTTCCCTTTAGAGGCCAAATGATTAATTTAGATTGTGCCAGGGTTGAAAATGGGAGGAAGATGCCAGATTATCTCAAAAGTTGATCTGGACCTTCTTCTGTGGGGCTGAAAACCAAGCTACTGAGACATTAGCAGTTTCCTATGCCTTTCAGTGTGCCCCTGCCCACGTTTTGCCCTTCCAGCTGAGACGGTGTGTTATCCCATCAAGGCCTGAATGAATTAAAAGTAGACAATTCTTGGCACAGTGATACCCCTTAGTACCTCCCACGATGCTGGCAGTGAGATACTCTGCCCTCACTCTATTATTCCAAATACTGAAAGGGCAGTTGCCTCCCTAAATGTAAACTTATTGCCTGGGCAAAATAAGGAGGATCAAAAAACAGTGGTTCACATAAATGAATTTTCTACAGGTTCTGCTACCCAGTGCAATCCAAGGTTCTCCAGGCCTCACCAGTTAATCAGAACTGATGGGTTTCAATACCAAATTATGCGGGGGGGAAAACCCGAAACACACACACAGCAAGAAGCCAAGGGGAAATGTGAAAGAATTAATGTCACTAGGCAGACACACTTCTGCCACAGGACATAGATTCCTCTAAATCGTGTCCACGATTAATCATCCAGACTTCTGCAAAACCTCTGTCCAAATGTTTGTGGAGTCTTCAGATGGTGGCCCATACGCTCATGAGCAAATCCTGTTCCACTGCCCCTCCCCCTCACTGCTCCATCTCTTCTCTCCAGACTCTAAAGTTTCCCACCAGAGATCACTCAGTACCACCATTTCCCACCAATGGTCCCTCTCTTCTACAGCTGGACATGGGGAGGCCTCAAGAAGGCCAAGTTGCAGAGTGTTTTGGGAAGTGGCAGGAGTTTGGAAGAGGCTGTTCTCTTTCATGTTACATGTGGTTACATTTTCCGAAGCAGTGCTGATCATAGCCCAATGTTTCAGAGTTTTAGGCAAACTTCTCTTTTATTTTCACTCGAATAGCCCTGCCCTCCTCCTGCTTTCTCTACAGCAATGAAGACGAAAAATGCAACCAGTGCCAGACACTCAGGAGGACCCAGATAGCGCCCTCTCTCCCAATGAACAAGTGTTTCTGAGTTAAACTCATCATGCTTGGCTTTCTCCTCTCTTGGGTCATGGTTCCCGTGTGTGTTCACCCCAGTTCATCAGCCATGCCTGAACTCCAACTGAGCTCAAGCAGGACCTGTACTATCGTACAGAAAGCCATGGCCTTAAGATGCTAAATTCTAGAAATGTAGAGATGGGTTAGAACCAGCTCTGTAGGGGCAGGTATATTTATGTTTTGTTCTTAAACCTAAAACATTGCCTGTGAAAATTCTTCATAGCTGAATGAATGCATTCTGGTTCCATAAAGCCATATGGAAAATACAATGCCTCCTGAACAGAAAATTTAATGATGTGGGAGCAGAAAAGAGATCTATTATAAAAGTAATATATTTCTCCTTTCAAGACTGAAAAAAAAATCCAGATATCTAATTTAAATCTCTGAACATAGAACAATATATCCTCATTGTAAAAATATACAAAATATTGAAGACTATAGTAAAACTATAACACAATTCTAAACATTGCTCTGACTTCTACAAGACAATCACTATTAATCTTACAATGTGTTTCTTCCTTCTGTTGTTAATTAATGAAGTATCATTTTAAATCCAAAGTGGATATTCAATTTTATTCACAGGGACAAAAACCTGCTCCCTACTTTCTCATTGCAAGACAGCTTAGGGAGGCTAGGATGAATGGGGCCAAGGAAAACTCTCACCATGTCCATCTACATGTTGGCTTTGCAGCTTTCTGTAAAACAAGCCCAGCAAGTCTCCCTAGCTGGCAGTTTTGCTCATCTCAGACAGTGAGCACATTAAGGCTAGCTCCTTTCCAGCACATGCTGGGCCCTCTGCTGCCCCCTGCTGAACTTGATGCAATTTCTGTCAAAGCAGCAATTCCTAAACCTTTTGCATCACACACCTTTTGAGAACCCAATGAAAATCACAGCTCCTTTCCAGAAAAAACAACAACTGTATTGCACGAATACACAAACACAAATTTTATATGTCATTTCAAAAGACTGAAGAGGCCCCCGGAGACCCACCATACAATACTAATAGTAGAGCCTGAAGCAATCCAATCTAAAAACCAAGGCGTTATTTTCTTTCTTGTTAAGGAAATGTTCAAACATGCACACACACACAAATACAACAACAACAACAACAACAACAACAAAAGAACAGAGAGAAATGTTGCAGAAACCACCATGGACCCAACAGTGAGCAACATTCTGGCATTCTTGTTTCATCCATTCCCTTCTCAACTTTAAACATTTTTGCTTTTGTTGGAATATTTTAAAGTAAATCTGAGATAGCTCTTAATTTTACCTGTGATACAACAGTATATATTCCAATGATCAGGGTTTTCTTTTTTTTATCATAACCATTATAATGCCCAATAAAATTAACAATACTTCCTTCCTATTATCTGGTACCCAGACTTCTTTGAGTTTCCTCTGATTGTCTCAGCAATAACTGCCTAATAGTGGTTGGCTTGAATCTGGATCCAAACAAGGGCCACCAACCAGATTGGCTTAATATATTTGAATAGGTAAGAATTAGTTTTCACTATGTGAATGGAAGTCGTATCAGTTGACTATTTGATGGAAGGATGGGAGGGAAGGCATGTATATGGGGTGCAGGAGACTGAGTTATGAAAAGCAAATTTTAAAAAATGAGGTCTTTTTCAAATTCTTACTTTATTCCTCCAAATCATAAAAATAAAATTAGGTAAGAGTCCAGTTTTCTCTTGACCTGAAAGGCCAGTTAAGGTTATGAACGCAGTAGGTCAGATTTCATGTTTCTTCTCTGAATCAATCGCACATGCGTTGTGGGTAGACTACTGAGCCACACATTGGCTCTCGCTCTCTTTCTCTTCCTTGCGTAGGATAAAAATGCATCGGCTATATTAAATAGAAAATGCAAAGCCCTCATACATACATGAGCTTGCTCTGTGGGGACCATGCAAATCTCCCACTCAGTTGTTGATATATTAAGCCCCAAATATAATGTGTTCACCTGCTGTCTTCCTTGTGCATCCAGCGCTGATGACCGTCATTGGCTTTTTTCTCCACCAAAAGCACCTCCATGCCTGAACGCAGGTCTGGACCTCGCACCCCCAGGACTAGCTGAGGAGCCGCATGACTTATGATTTGCCCATCTCTGTATTCAAACTGCTGGTGGCAGAGCTTCTGCAATTTACTCCACTTTGGAGAATGGCTGAGATAAAGAAAATCCCATTATGTGCAGAGAAATAGCCCATGCCCTTGATGTGTTGGAGATGGCAAGTTCTGTGGGCAGGAGACCCAAATTCACTTATAATGGTGAGCCATCACCCTTGGGACAGCAGCAATGCTTATTTGCACTACCATACTGATGAACAAAGTAGAATTCTGAGTTTATTTAGTAACAGAAATAAATGTTTATCCAAGAGAATATGAGAAACTCATCAGCAAATAAAAAAGACATGCAGTTGAAGAGAAAACATTTAGTTAAAGTGGAAAAATAAGTTAGAAAAAAGAAGGCATGTAGAATCAAAACAGAGAAAAATAAAGGAGTTCTGTTTAAACCATGAGTGTTTCTATCCTCTATCTAGATTCCTGGCAAATAGAATATTATTCTCCAAATTTTTCAGTTTTCTCTAACAACTCATACTCATAACAACTCAATATAATATAAAATAATAATATGGGACTAAGTTAATTTCAAGGAATCTCTTATAAGGCTCTTAAGGGATTAAGTAAGCTTAGTAAACATACTAAACATCACAATGCACTAGCAGTTAAATTTGTAAACATTTATTAAGACTAATAGATGTTTATGTTAATAGACTAATATAAACATTTATTAGTGTATAGTGCATAGACTAATGCTAAATGTGTAAGTGCCAAAACTATTTAATACATATAAGCTGCTCTAATGTTAAGCAAATGTCTAAAGATAATAATAGACTGCTGTCATTTCACTGGGCACTGACCAGGAAATAATAAAATTTAAAAAGAAGAAATTGCGTTTTACTAATTTCTTAAAGACATGAGGGCATCTTACATGTTAATGCATAAGTTCATTCACACATTTATTCAACAAATATACAAGCTCTGTGTCAACTTCTCAGGAGGCAAAGATGGATGAGCTTTAACAGAAAAGACACACCAGTGAAAGTAAATTATATTATTTAGCTGAAGTGTGAAGGACCTTCCCATCAGTACTTCCAAATACTTCAGTCAAAAACACAAAAAAAGACAAAAAAAATGTATATGTTGATGTAAATAGCAGCTAATAGTAATGCAAATCCTTAGGAATATTCTTGCCCCAAAGTGAGGAAAGCTAGGACCAGCTAGAAATCTGTGTAAGGAATCCATTGAAACTTTTCACCTGTATTTTCTCTGTGGTTCCACATTTCCTAAGGTCTCTTCCTGCATCTCCTTTGGAAAACTGTCGCCCTCCTCAGAGATATGAGAAGGTTCCTGCCAGGCATAGTGGGGAGGCGTGTGACGAGACTTCATTCGGAGATGGGCTTTTGCGTGGGAATCTCTAAAGAGGTTCGTAAACAAGCACAAGTCTAAGAACTCGGATTCATACCACCGGCATTTTCTCTGAGGTGTATTCTGATTGCATCTTGAAGGATACTGACAGATCTGTAAGTCATATGTCCGTAGTGATGCCTATCATTGCAAATCCGTATCCTACTAATACATAATTTAGATCTTTTAATATAAAATTTCAAATAAAATTCCGTTATCACATAATAAACAGCATTCATCTTTGTTAGGTTTACTCAGAAAAAAAAATAGAGCATATATTATGTTTTAAAAATTGTAAGATTAAGACTAGTTAGTAGTTTAAGAAATTCCTAACAGACATATACGGAGAATCCTTGTAGCCATCCCGTAAGTGGGTCATATTTCTGTCTGGAACAGTACAGCTAGATCGTTGAGTTTCATAAAGTTTATTCATTAGACAACATTAATGGAATCTTAATTAACTTAACTTTTCCACTCAATAGAGGAGTCTAGGGAGACTCAAATAGTCTTGGCACTAATAGTGCCAGCTTCTGATAGAGAATAATGTACTAAAACAGAGTAAATAGTCATCATTGGAATAACTGTGCCCACCTTCTCGCTTCTGAAGATGAACATGGAAGCATAGCTACCACACAGATCTGTATACATCCAGTTCCAGGCCACACTGTTCAGGGCATTTTTGCCTTCTGTTCTCAACAGGATGAGAACTGCTCATTTGAAAGCAGGATGAATATATAGGCAAAGCAGCAAGCATATTTCAGCACTGTAAATATGCATATGTGAAAATCAAGCTCTCTAGGATAGGCTGTGACCACCAAGGTCTGGTGGTACTTGGATGTAACTGTAAGCAATATCAAATTGCCAAAATCTTTAGGGACAACTCCTGTGTCAGCAGAGCAGATCATACACTTTTCCAGTGTAACAAAAGTATGACATGTGGATATGGAATTGGTGAGTAATCATGACCTTATTCAGAACTGTAGCATAAGCTGCTTCTCAAATGAAAACTCTCAGTAACTATTAAAAAACAACAGTGCCATCTTGTGTTGAAATTTTAAAAAAACACAACAGCTTTCCCACAAACTCCATTTCTTTGAGGAAAAGAGGGAGGAAAAGGTCATTTTTAGTTTTAACACATTTAGTAATGTGTAAACAATATTCTTCCTCCAAATCCAGATGTTTCATCTTTTAACTTGGAACTTATCTACTAGTATATGCTCTTGGGTTTCCAGACAAATGAAGTATAACCAAGTCAATTTTAAAAACGGTCATTTTAAAATCCATCTGGCTTTATTACTTCATTCACTTGTCTATCCATTTATTCATAAAACTAATTATTCATTATTAGTTATTCATGTCTTTAATATTTATTGAACACTTATTATATGATAGCTGCTGAGTTCTACATGTTGGAATACAGTGATAAACAAAACATAATTTATCAGAGTTCATGGAGCTTACATTCTAGTAGAGAAAGAGAGATAAGAAATGAATAAATAAACAAAATAAGTGCCAAAGTGGAATAAAAAAGAACACTGTGATACAAATTGGTTGGGGTAGGGTCTAGTTTAGGAATGGACTCAGAGAAGGCTCCTCTGAGAGATGATGTTTGAGTTGAGACCTGGACAATGGGAAGGAGTCAGCCACGTGAGGATCTGGAAGGAGAGCATTCTAGGCAGAGAAAAGAACAAATGGAAAGTCTCTGAAGCAAGAATATGTTTGTCTGATATGAGGAACAGAAACAGTGGTGTGACAGGCATTCAGCGAGTAAGGGGAAAGGTAGCAGGGGAGGAAGCTTACCAGGAGGGCAGGACCTGCCTGCAGTGCAGCAAAGGTACCCCCTGTGCCCGCCCCCCCCCCCACTCATACCCCCCAGTGCTAGGCTCTGAAAGCCTTTTCTTCCATAAGGCATCACAGCAGAGGTCAGTCCTCCCAGAGTTTCTCTTTCGCTGTGCTTCTTACCATTTTTACCAGAAATCTTTACATAGAACCCATCTATCAAAAGGGTTCCTTCCATATTTATGGCCCAGTCTCTTGCTTTAAGGATGCCCCTTCTTAAGCCATCCTACTTCCCAAATAAGTGAAAACTGCCAACCAAACCTATCTAAGAAAGTCTAGGGAAATCTTACAGAGACTTTCTAATATATGATTTAAAATTGACTCATCAAAAATAGTTCAAAAAAACCAATGAAAGTTAGTCTGGAAAAAAAATAACCCGGTGGGGTAATGATGGGGAGCTTTGAGTAGTTTAAGGATTTTCAAGTAGAAGAGGAATAGGGCATTGCCTAGAGATACAGAAGAAATCAGGATGGAGATGCTTTAAATCATTATTTCAACATCAAAATGAGTTGCCTTGTGAAATAGTGATCTCCCTGTTATGAGTATTCAAGAAGACACTGTATCAAAAGGGCCTGCCTGGAATGTCCAGGAGACTCCTGAGATTACATTTTGAGTGGACTCCATCACTTGTACCTCAAGAACTCCAAGTCTGATGAAATCTATGAATCAGACAACTATCAATGTTTGTTCTCAAAGATGTTCTGTCTTAGTTTCTCTTTATTTTTTTCCAAGTGCAATCTAATAACTCAGAGGCTAGATGATATGTCTTTTAGAAGAAGAATGAAAGGGGCGTTGGGAAAGTTTGTGGTCAGTTCCCGAACCATTGAGTAAGATGCCATGTAGGTCAAATCATTCTCTCTGACAAAGGCTTTCTGGTGTCTCTGTTGGTATAGCACATCAGATCAGATGATTCACTCATCAAAATCTGAAAGTTTGAACCCTAAAATAAAAGTTGATGTTTTTATAATTAAGGACAGAAACAGTCTTTTTAGACAGTTTGTAACAATTATCTATAAGTTAATTTTCATAGTTACTGCAATGGCAACAGATCAACTATTTGTGGTTTTATGATATGAAAACTCAATCATTTATTTATTCAATAATGATTGAAGTCAATTTACCCTGCTCTTTACAAAAGACAGACGTTCTGCCCTCAAGGAATTCCCAGGTTGGTGGTTGTTTGCGTGGTAAGGGGGCATGGGGAGTTGTAATCTTGCTACCTATGATCATTGCTGTAATTGATTTCAATGATGAAAAATTATCCCATGGATGAAGACAGGGCAAGTCATTTCGTGTGGAGAAAAAGGAATGTGGCTCAGAGCATGCCATGTTCAGGGGACAGCTTGTAGCTGCTGAGCTGGAGGGTGGAGTTCATGTGGCAGGAAGAAAAAAAGGTAGAGGGAAGTAGGCATGGGGGTGCCAAGGATGGTCAATGACAGGCCTGGACAGGGTCAGAAGGGCTCAGGATTCCAAACTAAATATTTTTTCTGTCTGCACAGGTAGCCATTAAAGAACTGTACAAAAAGGACTGTGTTTTAGAAAGATAGTTGTCCACAGAGAGAACTTCAGGTGAATTGAAAGGAGATGATTGTGGAGATGAGTCCCATCAGAAAACCATTTCAGAGTCCAGGATGGTAGCTGTACATTAACAGGCACCAACTTGAAACTACATTAGGGAAGAAGCATACCTGAGGTCCACATTTATGGAAACAAAACATGATGGGTTCTTCAAATAAATGTCTGCGATTTTAATATTCTAGCCTTTAAAAAATAGTAGCATTATGACAAAACGACTGAAAGTAGATCATTGTGATGGTAGAACAGTGAAGCTGCCGGGAAACCGATTCAGTATGAGCTCTTCACCTGACACCCATTTCACACACTTGGCATAGGTTCCCTACTGGGCTCTGTGCTCAACTCAGGCTAATGAGTTGAGTTCAAATACCAAGCAGGCAGCTATTCTGGCCACACTGATCACTTACAGAGTTTTACAGAGAGCACTTTCCGTTGTTAAAGCATTTTTTTGCATTTGCTCTTCCTCTGGCTTTACAATTTGCTTCTCTTCTCCAGAAGTTTCTATGGGCTTACACACAGCAAGCTTGGCTCCAGACACAATATCACTTTGGACTTCTAAAACAAGAGCTGAGCAGAAATGCACACATAGCAAGGACTGGTTAGTTCTAATTGCAGAGAACTGGAATTTGAAAGCACATGCTAATATACAAATGCAGAAAATGTTCAGCTATTCGGTATAAAGATATCCTAAGAGTAACTGATAATTGCTTTTTAAACAAATATATTGGATTTCACTCAATTTAATTTTGTAGATTATTTCCTCTAAAGATATTCTTAGTAAAAAATACTAAGTTTTTCCAAAAACAATGAAGTGTACGTTCTATTTAAATGGGCTATACATCACTGTGTGTGTGTGTATGTGTGTGTGTATATATAATTCTGTAGAGACCCAAACTCTTCAGTTAATGTCCCCAAGGCTTTGAAACACATGCAAAGCTTACTGTACAGTGTTCAAGATATGCAAGAGGGTAATGTTTTTAATTATATTAATAATTTCCCCTTCTTGCCATTTCTATATATATAAAACCTTTGTCCTGATGCCTAAGGCAGCCTTGTTGAATGAGGAAGACCATGAGGAGATGAGAAATGCTACAAGAGACGAGGATTGTTTTGACTTTCAAGCAGAGCATAAGTCAATGCCTGGATGACACTGTCTTGATTTAAGATCTTTCCAAAAGCCTTCAGCTCCCATTTAGCATATCAAAGGTTTGACCTTTCTCAGGGTTGACCTGAAAAAAACAACTGTTTCTAGGCCTGAGGGGGGAAGAGTAAGAAGAGGAGGAAGGCAGAAACCCAGCATGGGGGATCGTGTTCCCCCACAGGCTTCATTCACTTCAGGCATCTGAGCTTCACCAAGGAAGTCCTGTGCACACTGCTCATTTCTAGGACACTGTAACAGTTACCCTTGAAGTAGCCTTCAACTTTCCACATTAAATCTGAATGTGGAAATGGCTTCTGGGAGGTGCAGCTGTGCCCCAGGATTTGCTGACAACCCTACTGGGCGCTTTCCAGAAGAGGTTGCCCAATGAAGGTCAGGGGGTCTTGTAGCAAAGACTTGCAGAGATGACTACCCAGAAATAACCAGGCTTCCAAGGGCTAGGGTAACCAGAGGAGGGGCTAGGCAGGCAGGAAGCAGCACCCACACAAAGCATTGTCTGAGCCAAAAGAATGGGACACCATCACCCAGCCATGGACTTTATTTAGCCAGCAGGCCCCAGAGAGCAAGAGGATCTGCACTCAAATTCTTTCTTTCATCCTAGAGAGGAACTAAAGTGAGACTGGAACCTGATAAATCTGAAAGTCCCATTCCTGGTCCTGAAGGGACTGTTTAAAGTAATGTATGGGATAAAATTTAAACCTGACCAAACATTTGTCTTGTCCTTGGTAGGGGTGCACGAGGCTCACAAAGAAGACGCATGTGTTAAAGACAAAATAAATTATGTTCTCTTTGCACAGCCAAAGTGTAGTGTGAATGAAAATATACATCTCTGTTAAATACAAAAATCAGTCTAAAGTGCTAAACAGCAAGATGCAGGCATGAAATACAAGCTATTTAAGCAAACTAATTTTTTTTAAAAAGCACTATCATCAAATATTTATTTTGGCTGTATACATAAGGTAAATAACTCCAGTGCTTACCCTCTGTCTTACGTGTATTGCAGAAGGCTTGAATTTTAGAAATGTCTGATACTAAATTCCTCAGGAAGAGCTGCTTCTTTTGCTGAGCAATGGACAGGTCAGGATTGATCCAACGTTCCCCACATGAAGCATATACCTATCAAAGCAATGAGCCGCTGAGCCCACATGCAACTGCTCACAGCAACATCATGTGCAGTAGCCAGGACTGAAAACAATCAAAACTTCCTACAATAGGTGAGCAGTTAAATGGTGGCACCATGGAATAATACTCAGCAATGAAAAAGGCACAAACTATTGATAAATCAACAACTTTGATGGATCTCAAGTTTTGTATGAAAAAAATACTTATGCTATCTTTGCAACTTGTGAATCTATAATTATTTCAAAATAAAAAGTGTTTTAAAATAATTTTGAAAAGAAGGAGAAAAAGTAAAGAAGAGAGCCAGGGAGGAAGGAGAACAGGAAGGAAGGAGGAAAGGAGAGGAGGGGGGTAGATAGGTGTAAATCAGGGCTTTGTAAAAAAAAATATGACTGAGACCCAAATCTGGTCTGCTGCTTGTTTTTAAATAAAGCTGTATTGGCACACAGCTATGCCTGTTCATTTACATACTGTCTGTGGCTGCATTTGTGCTATAATGGCAGAGTTTCAATAGAGACTATACAGTCTGTAATATATATCATCTGACCCTTTACAGAAAAAGTTTGACAACCAATGATGTAAATGAACTTGCAGTCTGTGCACCAAAATGTTAATGGGGATATTTCTAGATACTAGATTGTGAATGATACTTTTTCTTTTTCATTTTGCTTATATGTATTTCATAAATGTCCTTACATAAATACATATTTATTTGAAGTAACAAAAGAGAACTATTTCTATATGTTGAGAAAGATTCAGTAAGAGAACAAGGGAGCCTAATTCTGCCTGTTTTGGAGCCACTCACTGATCATCACACACATACTCTGTATGAGGATTCAGAAAGAAACGCAAAATTTTCTTTTTGAACAACAAATTTATTTTCTCTCTCATGGACATACTTAATCATGTAACTGCTCATGTTTAATCTTCATGTTGGCTATTCAGAGCAGTGGCAGATTCATTTCTAGCAAAAATACAGGATCTTATAATAATCATTCCTGGCTCCACCTGACACTCCTACCCTTACAGTTCCTTTGCCCCTGGTGGCCTCATCTACTTGTATTTAAATTAAATTTATCTACATTAAGTTCTTTCTTAACTAGCACAGTAATTGTAGCAAATTATATCTGCAGCATTAGAATTCCAAACAAGGCCTGCCAGTCTCCAAGAACAATGGACTCCTCTCTCACGTTGCCTCGGAGACTGGTCATTGATATTTCTGAGACTCTCTTGAAAGGTCTTCACATTCAGAGCCTGAATTGAGTTCTGATAATATGGTGAGAGCTTGGTTTTCTGTTCAAAGAATTTTAGGCATCAGTCAAGGCAAGTTTTCTTTTCAAATTTGAGACCTCCAATCCCATATATGGGAGCAAAGGCTGGGCTGCTAGCATCCTTCTCAGCCTTCTCTAGCCACCCAAATAGAATGTGTGAAAGCCTAGATACAATTTTTTTTCTGAAAAGGTAATATTATCATTAAGTAATAAATCATTAAACAACTACATTTTGAAGGTTCAAAAAAAAAAAGAGAGAGAGAGAATCTATTTCTTTAGAGTAGGATAGAAACCACAAGCAGTTAATAATTTGGTCTTCTCTTTATTTACAAAATGAGAGCATCCATTTCATAGGGTTGTGATGAGCTTAAATGAATTAATTCATATACAACCTTGAAAATCATGCCTAACAAATAGTAAGCTCTCGACAACTATTAGTGTTCATCTCTGACGGTTAGTGAGTTATCATTCTGAGGGAGAAATAAGAGGAAAGAGGGTAAATGTTTGAAGTCTTATATTTTAAGACATTTTAAATATTATTCCTATATTAATATTTCCAGTTTCTCATTCATGTCTTTACCAGTTCGTCTCTCTGAAGGTCTTTTACAGAAAAGATTTCCTTCCCTTTTTCATTGAACAACCTCCGAGCTGCAGAAGGTAAATGTAGAGCTTCAGTACACCTGCAATAAGAGACACAAAAATTGATCTTGCACACAGACAGCTTCCAGCAGAGAAGAGAGGAAATAAAAGGAGTGAAGGGCCTGGATCCTTCATGACAGCTCCCTCCACAGCACTGTGTGTATTGAGAGCCAGATTCTACAACCCATCAGATCCCATGTGAGTCTCCTTGTCCCTTTCCGAGTTGTGGGACACGGGCAATGGGCACTATTTAAACTCTGTAGGCCCAAACTACCTACTTTCCAAGGTTGTTATGGGGATGACCAGTTGATTTTAAAAAGTGATTAGTATAGTGTCAATCATGATCAATACACAGATAAACATATCATTATTGACTTCTTATTTCTCAATATGCCCCACACTTTCCCATTTTCTTGCTCTTTCTTCTAACCTAAATCACTTTAGAAGTCTACTCTTTCTCCAAAGCCTCTGAAGTCATTCATTATCAAGTGACTCCTCATCCCTCTTCTCCAGAAGTGACCTCTATAGCCCTTTAACTTCTTTTGAAATAGTATTTTTCTTTTTTTCTTTATTGATTAAGGTATTACATATGTGTCCTTATACCCCATTGCCCTCCCCCGCAACCCCCCACTTATGCCCTCATCCCTCTATTGTCTATGTCCGTTGGTTACGCTTATTTGCATGCATACAAGACCTTTGGTTGAAATAGAATTTTGCTTGCTTGGTTAAACATTAAATAGTGATTCTCCCCTATGCCCCTGCAAACAAGCACTGGGCCAGCCCTGTGGATATCAAGATAAATGATCAGCTTCCCTGTTCCCTGAGGAGTTCCCTCTCTAGTCAGGGGGAGAGACAGGTCAGCAACTGGGTAATATAAAGCAGTGGGTGCTGTAATGGGCACCTGGCCAGGATCCTGTGAGATCACAGAGGAAACAAGATGAATTTCTCCAGGGAGCCTTGTCTAGGAAAGCAACATTTGGGTTGGGCCTTAAAAGATGAATAGGCATTCATTAAGGAGGAATATGACTTAGAGAAGTTAAGTCTTTTTATGGCTAGAGCTGAGTATATGGACAGGAGGAGGAGCCAGATAAAGCTGGAAAAGAAACTAGGAACTGATTGAAAGCATTTAGGTTGCCAAATTAATGAACTTAGCCTCTATTCCATTAATAGCAGGAAGTCATTGAAGGCATCAGAGCAGAGGTGTGGTGTCATCAGATCCGTTTTTTTAGGAAGTTATATGTTAGAAAGGTGAAAGATGAACTGGAGGCTGGAGAGGCTGGAATCTATACAGCCAGCTTAGGTTGGAGGTAAAGAGGCAGAATTATGGGGGAGAGGAAGTAGAGCTGAAGAAGAATGAAGGGGCTTTTCCTAAAGAATGCTGTCGAGATGACCCTGACATCCAAAGAAACGTGAAAGGTTCTTGCTAAATATATTTTACATTAGAATGAACTGTCTGCAGCAAATGAAATTGATTAGAAGTGAGTTAATGCTCATCAGGAAGACTTGGATGTACAAAGAATATTTCTCAATTTTATTTCCTTAGATGGGAAGAAGCAATTGAGCAGATAATTAGGCCTCTTTCATTTCTCTGAGAGGTCTTAGAAGGAAATAAGCTAGTGGGGAGTAAATTTCTACTTCTCATGTCATGAGTCTGGGAGGTGATGAATCAATGAGGGTTGGGCTGTGTTTCACACCTGCTCGGGAGTTGGTGGAATGGGGTTGGAAGGACACAAGATTTGCCTGATTCTCTTGGGGTACTTCCCAAAGACCATCTTCATTCCTTCTACTTTCTCCAAACCAATATCTTTTTGGGTCCAAGCAGCTTCAGCCTGATCTAAGAAGACTTACCGTCATCATCTCTGCTCCCACTCAAATTCTCCTAGAAGAATATTTGGACTATCAGAATATTCTGTTTTAGGACAGCAAGTGGGAGATTGGCAGGTGGTTGGTATTTTGAAACCCTAGGTTGTTTTTGTTTTGTTTTTTAAAAATATATTTCTATTGATTTCAGAGAGGAAGGGAATGGGAGAAAGAGATAGAAACATCAATGCTGAGAGAGAATTATTGATCGGCTGCCACCTTCATGCTCCC
>PVJC01040115.1:0-15932 GCA_004026665.1 Murina feae
ACACACACACACACACACACACACGCAAAAGGCGCCTGGCAGACTGGGGCCATCATAGGACATCCACTGAGGGGTCCCAGACTGTGAGAGGGCACAGGCCGGGCTGAGGGACTCCCTCCACCCCGAGTGCACAAATTTTTGTGCACCGGGCCCCTAGTCTAAAATAAAATCCACTACTTGTAACTCTTGAGGACTGCTCTTAACATGTACAAAAGCTAATTGTGAACTGGACAACTTTGAGGAAATCCAGTATTTAATTTTAATACAATGGTTTTCAAACTCGAATGTGTCTAAGAATCACAGGGGAGTCCCTTTAAAGTCCCCTCCTCCCAGAAAGGCAGATGCTATTGGTCTCTTGGAAAAGGAATCAACATTTTTAACAGGCATCTCAGATGACTGATGAGTAGAGTGCAACCACATTTTTGAGAGCAGCTGCTGCTCTGTCATTACTAGAAAAACAGCCTCTACACACAGGTGTAGTTTTCTGTATAACAGAGGAATGCTCTTAAAAATTGTAACCAAACTGGATTTTGTAAACGATATTTTCTCACTAGATAACTTTACATTTTTAAAGACACTTGTTTCACTTTAAGGGTGGGATGGTTTCTTCTACATTCTTCTAAAGGTCAAACTCCATGTTCTTTCTTTCCTTACCCCCACTCAGGAGTTAAAGATTTCAGAATTTAGGAATCCTTTTATGAACCTTACCACATACTGCTCAATTTATCTGTTCTACTCACCAAGAATATGAGTATTCTAAAAATGGTTAGTTTGTAAACATAACCTTTGAAAACCTTGAAAATGCAGACTATCTCTTTAGGAAGGACAATAAATCTAGTCAGAAATAGTTTTAAAGAGGCATTTACTGCTACGTATTAGCACCAACAGTGTAAGAAAAATACTTCTTCAAAAGCAAATAACTATGAGTAAAGCCTTCTACCATTGTTCGAACAAAAAAGTCACTACTTAAGGAAAATGCTTTTAAGCAATGCAGATTAGATTCAATGTACTGGGAAACAGTGAGATTTTTATTATTTCTTTTAGACAAAAAAAAAAGTACTTTTTTAAAGCACCTATGAAGAACCAACACAAAGTAAGAAATGTCACTTCTAATCCTGTGGGTATTTGGACAACGTAAACAGCCCCAGACTGAAGACTTGCAAATTGTGTCCTAGGCTCCGTTTTGCCACAAAAAGGCCATCTAACCTTGATCAAACCTTTCTGGGTCTAAATTTAATTTCTAAAATAAGATGCTTAAATAAAAGTAAGTCTTTTGTTCCAACAGATTAATTCACTCTTAAGTACTTACATCAAAAGGCATTTGTGGTATGTGATGCATCATCAAATGACATTATTAAAATGTAACTGGAAACCTGATATTGTGAGTAACTTACTAAGACTGTTCTTGTAGCTATCGGTTACATGCCATTGTACTCTGTTTCTCTGGAAAACTGAATACTTTGAAGATGCAAATGTTCACATACTGTATGTATTGAGTTTTCTGAGAACAAGGTACATATATAACAAGCTGTTTCTGTAAAAGGAAGGAATGTATCTTTTCAGTCCTTCTTTCCAACCCATTGTCATCTCTAAGGAAAAAACACACCTTGAAGTCTTAACCAGCGAAACAATAGTGTTGCAGTAATTACATCACAGAAATAACATTTCTTTCCTGAAATAAGGATATTCTCCCGAGATTACTTCCTTCCAGGAACCAACTTTCTTCTGTCTGCTGTCATAGGTTAGAGCAAACATTTTCCATTTTAACGAAGAAGTTCACCACTTACTCTAGTTTTCAACGGAATACACCGTCTCCAAAAAAAAAAAAAAAATCCCCCCAAAATCCAACAGGAATCAAACACATGCCTGTGGCAATTCCTGAGAGGTCAGGATGCACAGACATCTTACTCAAAATAAATAAACTTTCCAAGATCATCATCTGTCGACTTGGGAAACCTAAGATAGGGAGCAACCAGCCAACGACGCTCCCAAGTGGGCACCTTGGGGAGCCCTCGGGTCACAAAACACCCAGGACCTCAGGGCCGCCCGCACCGGCCCCGCCGGGGAGCACACGCCCCTCGGCCCGGCCCGCGAAGGGAACAATGGGAGAGGCGCGAGGGGCGAGCCCGGCGCCCCGGGCGCCCCGACTTCCCAGCCGCGCCCCGCGCCCCGCGCCCCACCCCGCGCCCCGGGCGCCCCGGCCCCCGCCCCCGAGCTGCGGGGCGCGGCCCACCTGCGGCGGCGCGGGCCGGGGCTGCACTTACCGAACAGGGTCAGGGCCATGGTCGAGGCGCGCGCCTGCTGCTCGCCGCCGCCCGCCGGGCCCCGCGTCCTCCCGGGCCGCCCGCGGCGCTCACGCCTCGGAGGGAGGGAGGCCGAGCCGGAGGGGCGTGGTGGCAGCCGGCGCGCTGGGAGGCTGCGGGCCGGGACGCAGGCGGCCGCTGCAGGAAAAGTTATGGACGCGTTATTGTCAGGCGCCCGCTCAGCGCAGACCCGCTAGCCCTCGGCGGCCGGCACGGGCGCTGCCATCCGTGTGCCTGCAGGCGGGGAGGCCGGCCGCGGCGCGGGGCAGGCGGGGAGGCGGCGCCGCAGCGGGCGACGGCGCGGCGGGAGGAGCAGCCTCGCAGAGCCCCCGGCGGGGCGCGCTCACTCCGCACCCCGCGGCCTGGCCGTCGCCATCTTGCGACAGCGTCTCCCGCCGGATCGGCCGCTGCGCCCCCTCTCGCCTCCCCGACGGGCGGCGGGCTGCGTGCGTTCCCATGGCAACGGGCGCGCGCGGGGGTCGGGGGCGCGCGCCCCTCCAGCCGGGGGCCGAGAGCTGCGGCCCGCGCCTCCGGGGGGAGCGGCCTCCGGGAGTCGGACGGGGCGGGGCGGGCGCGTGTGAGCTGAAATCCAGGTGTTTGTTGTGGATTTTTTTGCATGAATGGGATGGAGGAGGCGCCGAGGAGAGAAACCCGGAGCTGATGCTCCAAAGAGGGAGCGTCACCAGGTCCTCTGGGGGTGCGGGCGTTGGAGGACACGCCCTCCCCTGGCGCCCGCGGGGTTCGCGCGGAGTCTGGGGCGAGTGACCCGCAGGTTCGGGCTCGGGGAGGGAGCCTGGAGTCTCCCGGGGGCGCTGGAGGGCGCTGTCCTCTCCGCCTGGACTCAGGAGCCCGAGGAGTGGTCGGACCAGCTGGTCCTCCGTGGGGACACAGGAGTCGGGGACACGCGTCTGGGGTTCCCTGAAATAAACGGTGACGAGGTCACTGTGTACGCCCAGCGTTCTCCCTTTGACTGCCGAGCGCTTTGATACCGTCCCGGGAAACATCAGTTCTCACTAATTGGCACTTGCCCGTTACCACAAAAGATGGTTCCCCTGAGCTTTCGCATTTATCTGAGAATCACGGCCACATCCTTCTTTCTGTGATGTTCTCCGCTGGCCTCAGTCTCTGCTTTAATCAGGGAGAAGCCGTGTAAGGCCCTGAGATTACCAGCCGGAAGATGTTCTTGAAAAGCTCGGTTATGATTTTTTTTTTCATTTAATGTATTCAAAAATCCAGTATTCTCTGGTTGCTATCTGTGTTCCCCGTTTTAAAAATTCTTTTTACTTGAGTCTCTGCTTAGGGAGTTGATCCTATTTCCGCATCTAATCATGTAGATTTTCTCTTTGGTCCTTTTTTCTTCCTACTTGCGTCTTTCCTCTTTGAGTACCTCAGATTCCCTAGTGTCGTTTTCCTCTTCTCTCTAGTTTTCAACTTTTAAGAATATTCTATTAATAACCTGTTCAAATAGAAACACTGTTAATTCATCATCATTTCACAGCTGACTCCAACATCAGAAGAAAAAAAAGCGGTTGGAAGGAGGAGCCAAGCCTTTTGTTTCATGCGCGTTAACTCAGAAAGAAATAGTAAAATGATGCAACATGAATGGGCAGATGTGTTAGGTACCACCCACTGGAAATTTTCTGATGTAGTAAAATGTCTCTCCGTTAGCCACGACTATCAAGATAAATCTTAAAATCCCCAGAATTGTAAACCTTTTAATGAAAAAGACTCCTGATTTTGAACAGCCTTTCTGCCCATGAAAAATTACAACGCACAGCTCATGAAGATAAATGAGAAACTCCAGAAGGCTTTGTGGGAGATTTTACAACCATGGAAAGATTGCTGCTGCTCTACTCTGCAACCAGATTCAACAGAAACTAAAAAACCCTTTACTGTCTCAACCAGTGCTCTTCAACCAAAGAAAGCCAAGGACCTAATTTCTCTTTGAGGCTCTAATGAAAAGACAGTCCTGTCTCTCTTCCTGGAAAAAATGCTTATGTACATACATACACTCACAAAAAAAACGTTCACCCCGTTTCAGGAGGATTTATAGACTATTCCAGGGACATTAGTTTAGCTCTCAGTATACTCTTTGCAATCTCAAAGTTTTTGCCTTTATAATCAAAAATTCTAAAGACTCCTCCTTTCACATAAAAGCATGGACTTTTCAAGAAGGGGCCAAACTACACTAATTTACAGATAAGAAAAGTGAGGGCCCAGCAATCAAAAGATTTCCCCAAATGTGTACACCAGTTAGTGGCAAAGTGAATAGGAAAATCTTAGCATCTGTTGTTGTCTCAGACGACATCCCCCACTCTCCATTCCCCACCCACTTAGAGGGAACATGGTTTGAATTTAAAAAGAAAAACCTGTTTAGTAATAGAAGCAGAGGAGGGTACTTCATTCTCAGCCATGTTTGTGTGCTTGGGTCTTACAGTTAGAAAAGTGGAATTTTGTCCCAATTCACAGGCTCCTCTACTCAGAACTACGCGTCCAATCAGGCTCAGAGAAGCCGCTGCTTTTCTCTCTTTGTTAAGCTCTTTTCAAAGGAGGTGCCAGAGCATCAGGGTTTCCGTGCTACAGCCCCACCCCCCGGAATTCCGTCTCTCTGGCCCTTGGGTGTTATGCTGGACAGGAGTCAGGGAGTCCAACTCCCCTCCCAGCCCCATGGTATGAGGCTTTAGTCACTAGAGCAGCTTTGTACTCACTAGTTGTGGTCAAACACAGATGAATCCTAGTGTTAGACTCAGCTTAGGCTCAGGTGGGGACCTTCTTCTCCTCCCCTTCCTCTCCTACACAGGCCTTCAACTCCCATACCACACACACACACACACACACACACACACACACACACACTCACACACACCCACACAGAAGCACCCCAGGGGATGTACAGGAGACTATTTGAAACAATAGGGCTGAATGTGCCATGTAGTCCTTTTCAAGCACCTCGCTTTCCACAGGTGATTCCTTTCTATGCTTGATCGGAATGCTATGTGGAATGCCATGTCTTGAAAATAGCATTGGTTTCTACCGTGCTGTATTACCTGATGAGGAACAGGGTGTGTTTCTTTTCTCACAGAGCTGGAAATAAAGCAGTAGCCTTTTGGCTACAGAGTCAATGTGAGGAAGGGCCTTCACCACTGGGGGTGATTGTTATGGGTGGTGCCTTAGATTGTTTATAAGAAAGGGCGACAAATGAATTGATTTTTCAAAAAATTTATCTTTCACTCAAAATTTCATTTTGCGCTTGATATACAAGCACCCAGAAGAGCCAGATTTGTTTGCTCTGTTACCAACTAGTTACATTTTTAGACAAATGTTTTACTCCTTCTGGTTCTTCACCTCGTTTGTAAAATGAAGGGATGTGACCAAGTTATCCCTAAAGTCCCTTTTAGATTTAGCTGTCATCTGTGATATTTTAAAATATTTAAATTAACTGGATTATGGGTAAAACAAGGCATTTTTTGTTTGACTCTTTAATATATTTAAAGTGCTAGTGTTGCAGAAAGACCCAGAAAAACTAAGTGATGCTTTGAAGAAGTGGAGAAATCACAGTTTTAATTATTACACACGGACTCTGGGAATGTTCTCCAAATCAGAGTGGAGTAACACGTGGGGACTTTGCTTTTATAACTACCTTTTGGGTTCATTGTATTGCAAATATGCTCCCTTCCCCCATCGAGGCACTGGAGGAAGTCCTACCCCCGAGTGTCCCAAAGTTTTAGCACCAGCTAACAATCTACCCTTCCTCCAGGGCAGCACTCATGGCTTCTGTTCTGCAAATTCAATTTCAGGGAAGGGGACAATGACTCAGCTGCAGGTCATTAAGAATGCACACTGAGGGAGGACCAAGATGGCGGTATAAGGCATATACCTGAATGCCCAGCCTCCCACAACCACATTAAAAAATACAACTATAAAGCTAAATGGCCATCCTTCAGAACCAAGGGAGTGGAAGCTTTACAACTAGAAGGCAAGAGAAGGAGTGTATTGAGATTGAGTAGAAGTTCCCGGTGCCAAAACAGAGAGGTACGGACTCATGCGAAATGGTGGCGGTGTGGGCAAACAGTGGCAGTGGCTGCACCTGGGTCTGCGGCTTGGAAGGGGTTTACAAGCTCCAGGGTCGCACTGAACACGTTGCGGTCTGTATGGCAACATGGTGGAAGATGAGTGGTGTTCTAGCAGAGCTGTTCACAGTGATCATTGACACAGAGCTCCGAGACTCAGGGACTCAGGGGCACACAGATGCCAGGGCATGGAGAAGTCAAAAAAAGGGAGAAGCCCCAGAGATGGCTGAGGGGCAGCCATCGCAGGTTGCTTCTCCCCGGTGATTCTGAGACCCCGCTCCACCCAATTTACAATCCCACCCAAGCTGTGCGCCTGTCTGCCTGTAACCTAACCTAACAGACTGCAGCTGAGACAGAGAACTCCAAAAATTCCAAACCCCAAACAAGGAGGAGAAAGGCCTGGAGTTCATTTCCTTTCAGTGACAGCAACAGCAATCAAGACTTAACTACAACATGACTGTGCACCCAGCCCTCAAAGGTGTGTACACCAAGAGTGTCCACCCCAGGTGATTGGGGAGGCTGAACCACTGGGCCCTATAGGACACCTACCACAGAAAGCTACTCTATCAACACAGGGAAGCAGCCAAAATGCAGAGACAAAGAAACAGATTACAAATGACAGAAATGGCGGAAAGCAAACAACTGGGTATAGAGTTCAAAACCACAGTTATAAAGCTACTCAAGAATCTCCTATGAACCTCCAAGGGAGTAAGTGAGACCTTCAAGGATCTTAAGAAGAATAAAAAAAAAAAAAAAATGGAAAAGGACCAATCAGAAAGAAATTAAGCATACACTGACTGAAATAAAGAATAATATACCGAGATCCAACAGCAGACTAGAGGATCGCAAGAATCAAGTCAAAGATATGAAATATGAAGAAGCAAAAAACACCCAACCAGAAAAGCAAAAAGAGAAAAGAATCCAAAATTATGAAGATAATGTAAGGAGCCTCTGGGACAACTTCAAGCATACCAACATCAGAATTATAGGGGTGCCAGAAGAAGAGAGAGGGCAAGATACTGAAAGCCTATTTGAAGAAATAATGACAGAAAACTTCCCCCACCTGGAGAAAGAAGTGGACTTACAAGTCCAGGAAGTACAGAGAATTCAAAACAAAAGGAACCAAAGAGGACCACACCAAGACACATCATAATTAAAATGCCAAGGGCAAAAGACAAAGAGAGAATCTTAAAAGCAGCAAGAGAAAAATAGTTTAGTTACCTACAAGGGGGCACCCATACGAGAGTCAGCTGATTTCTCAACAAAAACCGTGCAGGCCAGAAGGAGTGGCAAGAAATATTCAAAGTGATGAATAGCAAGACCCTACAACCAAGAATACTCTACCTAGCAAAGCTATCATGTAAAATTGATGGTCAAATAAAGAGCTTCACAGACAAGAAAAAACTAAAGGAGTTCATCACCACCAAACCAGGATTATTTGAAATGCTGAAGGGCATTCTTTAAGAAGAGGAAGAAGAAGAAAAAGGTAAAAATAAAAATTATGAACAATAAAGTGACAACAAATACATATCTATCAACCAGTGAATATAACAAATTAATAGAAATATCTGATGAACAGAATATACTGGTGAATGGAATAGAAGTAAGGGCATAGAAAGGGAATGGACTGACAATTCTCAGGGGGAAGGGGGTGTGAGGGGTATGGGAAGAGACTGGACAAAAATCTTACATTTATGGATGAAGACTGTGGTGGTGGTAAGGGCACAGGTTGAGGGGGGGAACCAGGTGGAGGGGAACTATGGGGGTTAAAAAAAATGAACATCTGTAATAATCTGAACAATAAAGATTTATCAAAAAAAAAAAAAAAGAATGCACACTGAGCCTGCTAGCATGAATTCCAACCGCCATCCCCCCAAAACATCAGGGCTACATTTGAATTAGCCCTTTTTAGCCTTCTCACTAGTATATCTAGTAAATCTGAGTCAGACCTTACAGTTTCATAAATACCTAGTGTAATAAGGAAGCCATATTTATTAAAACGTTAATACTGCAATTTCACCTACAGTATCTTATACTAACATTATATTTACTGAATAGATACCAACCCTTTTTTCAGGTTCAACAGGATCAAAATTTAAAGTCTGCACTAAAAAATCCATTTTTAATTGACTAAAATGGTTTCTCATTTTTAAGTTTTGTTGACTAAACAGAAGTTAAAAACCCTTTAAAATTTCTTTCTACATTTCCAACTAATAACAAGTGTTTTGTTTTCTTTGTGTTACTCCTTTAGATTCATTCCCATTGGTAAACATTGATTTGTCCCTCGGTTTTGAATGAAGTAGAAATTAATGAGGTGGTTTCTGCCTCACAATAACAAGTTAAAGTTATAGCACTTTATCATGTCAACATAGCTGTGAACACTAGCAATCCCAGTACTGTTAGCACGGTTCCAAAAATAGTGCCACAGTCTGCTGTTCAAGAAAAAAATTACAAAGCACATTTCTGCTAATGTGATGGGAGCATTTTCTATTCCTCAGTTATGCTGGTTAAAGTTCAAATTATGTATTTAAAATATTCCCTGGCCTATATTTCCATCACCAGTTGAAGTATTTATGTCCACATCATGAATTTATTCAGAGTACATTTGTTTCTGTAGCAATGTTTTCCTCAAACACTTAATCCAGGTGAGTTTCCCCCCTCTTTTATCTGAGGCTTGCTTAATGGATACAGTTCCTGGTATTGGCATGGCATTCCATGGTGTATAGGTAGCACTTTCAGAGGGAAAGCCATATATACACACGGGTATTGGAGGCAGCACTTGCCTTAAATGTAAAGATTGAGACCGTCAAACTATTTAAGAAAACAAAAAGAATATTTATGTCATATGCTATAAAATTGGCCTTGAAGCTTAAAATCACTCAAGGTAATGTTGAGGAGACTTTATAGTGTTCTGTTCCACCAGGGGGTGCCTAAATTATATCCATAGGAGTGATCTTAGATCTTAGAAATGAAGTAAAATTTAAAAAATATGTAAGAATTGAAAACCTGCTCAATTCCCTGAACACAGGGCAGGAAAGAATCCCATCAAAGTTATGCTAAAAGGGGATGTGACTACTGACTGGTCAGACACAGATATGGGATTGACATGACTGAGAAACTGTATACTGCTGAGCAGTGCTTGCTCAGCCCTTAGATCACTTCCAAGTGAAAAAAACTGCGTGTGTGTATGGAGAGAGAGAGAGAGAGAGAGAGAGAGAGAGAGAGAGAGAGAGAGAGAGAGAGAGAGAGAGAGAGAAATTTAATTCAGAAGCAGAATGAAAAGGTTTTCTATTCCTGACCGATGATAATAGATGTCTTGTTAATTGCTCAGCTTGAAGAGGAAAATTTAGTTCAGTAGGTGATGGAACCACAGCTGTTTCTACAAACCTTAGGTTAGAATCCTCTAAAAGCCACAGGTCCTTTTTTAAAAAAAATTTTGCGATAGAATTTACTTTGATGTCTTAAAATGACTTCTGGTTTGGAGTGGCTAAGAAAAAAGAAAGGATAAAAAGGTCTGTCTTTTATTTGTTTTTCCTACATGTTTAAAAGAATATTTTATTTCCTGGTAAATAGTACAGAAGATTTTTTGGAAATTAATATAAGCTTAAAATACATTTTCAAACACACATTAGATAAAATACAGAGATTATAGCTGCTTTTTGTTCTGAACTACAATCACATTATAGTGCTCTAAGCCAGCATTTCCATTTGTGTGTTTTTCTGAGATCATCAGGCATAACTAATGCACAGTGTAGCTAAATGTCTATTTGACTTGAGCAGTTGGATTCCTGCCAGATTTTGTTTTCAAGGGGGTATAAGAAGATTTGGCTACACATCAAATCTCCTTCACATGGCCACGGTTTTCCTGGTTAATGTGGGTGTCCATGATAAGATGACTTACTCGAGTTAATTAAATTGTGAGTTATAAATCCGCAAAATAACTGTGAACTCTGGTGAGAATTACACAATCTCTAATTAAACAACAGAGTGACAAAGAGAGAGGTATATGTCTGTACTTAAAATCATAATCTAGGCTCAAACCTTGTTTACCCCCTGTGATGGATTTTTCCTAAAGTTCCTTTGTGTACTGCGGTAAAATAGATCTTGTATCAGATATTTAGGACAATGCACCAACTAGAATTCATCCATTCATCCATCCATCCTTCATCCAATTAACAAATATTAACTGGGTGCTTATGTTATACCAGGCATTGTGCTAGATTCTGGCAGAGGACTCAAAGATGAATCATACATGTAATCAAATCTTTAAAAATTTGCAACCCCTGGGGATAAGATATAAACGGGACAATGACAAAGGCCACAAGAGCGGTACAGATGAAATATTGTGTAAATTCAGAGGAGAGAAAGATTATTTCTACCTGATGAAATGGATAAAGGCTTCATAAGGGATGAAGCTGTGCTTAGAGATTGGACTGAAATTAGGCCAACACAAAGGAAGGGAGAGGTGGGGTTTAAGTGAGGGAAAAGCACGATGAAAGTCTTGAGGAAAGAGGTGGAAAATCCTGAGAAGAATGTCAGGTAGGACAATTTGGCTATTACAGGGACTCATGGGAGGAGAGGCTAGACGTGTAAGTTGGGGACATGTGTAGAAGGCCAACCTGTCACACTGATGTGTATTATGTTATCTTAGCCCTTCTATCTTTCTACACATACTTGAGGCAACTAGGAATTTGGTTCATTGTGTAAGGTAAGATGCTAAGAAAGATGGCCAAGACAAAATTCTAATAAATTTTTTCCCCAGTTTAAAATGAGTGCCAGGAATGGTGTGAAATCCTGTGCTTATCTCTTCTCATTTGAACCTCACAGCAAACTGGTGGTGTAGACCTCGGAATCTAATCGATTCCCAACTCCAGTACTTGGTTAACTAGAGTCCACCACCTTTCATTGTAAACAGGTCTAGCCACAGACACATTTTTATCATTGGCATATTCAACTATATTGATATAGTTTGCTCATTGAGGACCTTTTACTGTAAAAATTAGCCCAATATCAAACAAATATTTTGCTATTAAAAATTGAGTATATCAAAATGGATAAAGGACTTAACCATTAGACAGGAAACCATAAAAATATTAGAGGAATTCACAGGCAGCAAAATCTCAGGCATATGCCAGAGCAATATCTTCACCGATACAGCTCCTAGGGCAATGAAAATTAAGGAGAAAATAAGCAAATGTGACTACATCAAAATAAAAAGCTTCTGTACAGCAAAAGAAACCATCAACAAAATAATAAGAAAGCCCACTGCATGGGAGAACATATTTGCCAATGTTATCACTGATAAGGGTTTAATCTCCAACATTTACAGGGAACTCATACAACTTAGCAAAAGGAAGATAAACAATCCAATCAAAAAATGGGCAACAGACCTAAATAGATACTTTTCGAAAGAGGACATACATAAGGAAGGACAGGAGACATATGAAAACATGCTCAAAGTCACTAATCATCTGAGAGATGCAATTAAAATGACAATGTGGTACCATCTCACACCTGTCAGAATGGCTATCATCAACAAATCAACAAACGATAAGTGCTGGCGAGGATGCAGAGAAAAAGGAACACTCGTGCACTGCTGGTGGGAATGCAGACTGGTACAGCCACTATGGAGGACAGTATGGAGTTTCCTCAAAAAACTAAAAATGGAACTCCCATTTGATCCTGTGATTCCACTTCTGGGAATATATCCCAAGAAACTAGAAGTACCAATTAGAAAGGATATATGCATCCCTATGTTCATAGCAGCACTATTTACCATAGCTAATATCTGGAAACAGCCTAAGTGCCCACCAGCAGACGAATGGACTAAAAAACTATGGCACATCTACACAATGGAAGACTACACTGTGGTAAAAAAAAGAAGGACTTCTTACCATTTGCAACAGCATGGATGGAAATGGAGAGCATTACGCTAAGTGAAATAAGCCAGTCAGAGAAAGATAAATATCATATAATCTCACTCATTTGTAGAATATAATGAACAACATGAACTGATAAACAAAAACAGATCCAGAGACAGAGAAGCATAGATCAGACTGTCAAGCCTCAGAGGGAAGGTAGGGGAGGGTGGGGATAAGGGGAAGAGATCAACCAAAGGACTGGTATGCATGCATATAAGCCTAACCAATGGACACAGACACCAGGGGGGTGAGGGTATGGGGGGGAGGCAATGAGTTGATAAGGACACATATGTAATACCTTTATCAATAAAGATAAATAAATAAATACATAAATAATTGAGTTTAGGGTTGATGCTCCAATTTGAATCCAGTTTAGAAATTAAACATTTATTCACCTAACGAAGCATTTATTGGTGATGACAATGTGCCAGGAGCTAAGCTACGCAAAGAGATAAAATCCAATTAATAAAGCAAACAACATATCTATCCAACATATCAATTATGAACTCAATATTTTTGCAAAGTGCTTTGCTAAAAATCTCTTGTATGTGTTTTGGGCAGGCCCAAGGAAAGAAACATATAACTGGGATGGGGTTAAATTTTTAAAATTCTCGGAGAGGGTTAACCTGCAGCTCTTGCATTCAAATCTCTTTGGATAACGCTGGCTGGTGGGAGCCAGCTGGCCAAGCAGTAGAGAGAGGAAGAAGAGAAGGGAAAGGGGTCCTTAGAAGCTGCTTCTCATTGGACTATCTGTGCTCCCAGGATGCCCAGACACGGCTCACCCAGGACAGACAAGAGGTCCAAAGATAATAGGTTCTTCAGCAGATGAGCACCAGATTTTAAAATTCCAATCTGAGGTAGAATAAACAACTTCCTATTGAGAGTCTATTGTGTCCATGAGTGACTTTATCAACACTCCATGTTCTCTGATTTGGGTTAGCCTGATTCCTAGGCTTCTAAAACGTTGTGAGTGCCTAATACCTCTTGAGCAGCGAAGGGAAATGCTGTCTTAGGTATGTCTTCCTGTGTTCCCCGTGTTTCCTCTGAGGAACAATGCAAATTAGAGAAAGATAACCTCCAGGGACAGGGTGAAATCAAGTGCTAGTTCTAACAAAAAGAAGAAAACACCCAGAATGAGAAAGGCTCTCAGATCTGGTCTTCACTCCGCATGGCCCTGCCTCCGAGCTCTCTGCCCTTTTCCAGTCCTCGGCGCATTAGGTTAAGTTTGTCCCTTCAATTGAAGCTGTCTCCCTTTAGTCCAAAAAGCACCCCTCCCCACTGTGATGGGAAACATAAGGCTTTCTATCATTCAACAGACATTCTTATCCCACTACTTAATGGAAAGAAATAGCTAATTCATTTCTCCATTTCCCTTTGTTACAATGCAATCTCCTTCAGGAAAAAAGGGTGTTGGCTTGTCTTACTGTAATCAGGGTCAGCCCCAGGCATCTCTTACAGTAAGGAGTCAGGCTGGACAGCGTCTGCATTCTACAGTTCCTCCTCCCTCCAGACACCCAGGCCTTCAAACTCCACCCTTCTCTTTCTTCCCTCAAAGTGGGGACTCAGAGTTTCATTTAATTGAAAATGCTTTATGCCAGTTCTTCTTTAGGACCTGCTTTTAGTTTTCAAGCCTGTACAGTCTGTGACAAGTATAGGCATAGGCTAATACAGATGCTTGATTAAAACAAAACAAAATATGTATAATGATAGAGTAAATATACATTTAGGTGTGCAAGACATGGAGACAATTGAAGTATCTTTCAATGGAGGATTGGAAAAAGTCGTGGTACATATGTACAGTGGAATACTTACTACTCAATCATAAGCAAAGATGAAATACTGCCATTTGCGACAACAACATGGATAAACCTTAAGAATATTATGCTAACCAAACTAAGCCAGTCAGAAAAAAATAAGAGCCATAGGACTTCACTTATTTTTGGAATATAAAACTGGACTTCATAGACACAGACAACAGTATGGTGGTTGCCAGAGGGAAAGGGTTGGGAGGATAGTAAATGGTAAATGGGGCCAGATATATGGTGACAGAAGATGACTTGATTGTGGGTGGTGGGCACACAATGCAATACACAGATCGCGTATTATAGAAACATGCACTTGAAACCTATATTATCTTATTAATCAATGTCACCCCAATAAATATTTATTCTCTCTCTCTCTCTCTCTCTCTCTCTCTCTCTCTATATATATATATATATATATATATATATATATGAAGGCTTGGTGCACAGCATTGCGCACGGGAGTGAGGGGTGTCCCTCTGCCTGGCCTGCACCCTCTCCAATCTGGGACTGCCGGCCTAATCACCCCTAACTGCCTCTGCCTGCCTGCCTGATCCATCTAACTGCCCTCCCCAGCCAGCCTGATCCCCCTAACTGCTCTCCCCTGTTGGCCTGATCGCTCCTAACTGCCTCTGCCTCAGCCCTGCCACCATGGCTTTGTCCAGGACATCTGGAAGGTCGTCCGGAAGATGTCCGGTCTAATTAGCGTATTACCCTTTTATTAGTATAGATGATTTTGCTCAGCTGAGGTCCCAAAATAATCATTTAAAATGCAATTCTACATGAAGCCACCCCACCCAGAAGTAACCTATTCTTTTAACTACCAGATAACTCTGTGTTTCAAACTGAAATATGAGTCTAAATACATTTTTCATTTTATTATAATTGAATATATGTGCAAATATATAAAACATATGTTTGTGAATATATACACTTGTGAATAACACACACAGAGACACATACACAGTCTACCTTTCTATATACCGGATCCTTAGCTCAGTAACAGTAGGATTCTATTGTGTTTTTCTTTATATTTTCCATCATGACAATACTCAGCAAATGTAAGTTGAATATGTTAATATAAAATAAAAGCTAGTTCACTGATTTTGAATAGGCTGCTATGTGCTGGGATATTGGTAACATCCTGGCCACTGCTTGCACTGCCCCGCCCCAGTTGCCTATATCATGGTAGAGCAAATGGGAGGTTTGTTTAAGGTTTGTACTTACAGCAGAGTGGCATGATAAAGGACTCCAGATGTAGGAAGGTTAATTATAATTGTTTTTCCACGTTTTCTTTGTTTGCAGTTCAGTGAAATAAGCTTTGCTAAGTCAAGCCACATTTTTTTCACACCCGTTCTGAGAAAATTGTATTTTATATAAACAGTCTTTCTATACCCGATAGCTAGTGGTACTTTATGTGCATACAGACCGACAGATGCCTGCCTTTCCCCTTTAAAAACTGTTTTCAATTATAAAAACGTTATTTTTTAAACATATTTTCTACATATAACAATTACAAAAATATGTATGCAAAAAAGAAACCATTGTTAATTTTCACTACCAAAACAAACATGACCACTATTCACATCTGAGATTTTTTCCTGACTCTGTAGATGTAGCACACGCAAGCATGGATGTGCCCTTTTCTTTCTCTGCCTCCTCAAATCCAAATGGTTACAACAGGACTTTACCCTCTCGCACAGCTGTGGGGTCGGTGCATGAATGACCACTGATCCAAGCCAGGCCACTCAGTTACCCTTTCTCTGAGGATGAAACCATCATGTTTCAGTTAGGGGCTGCTGGAAATGACCTTTGACCACATGGAATAAGAAACAA
>PVJC01040116.1:0-15947 GCA_004026665.1 Murina feae
ACACACACACACACACACACACACACACACACACAAGGCGCCTGGCAGACTGGGGCCATCATAGGACATCCACTGAGGGGTCCCAGACTGTGAGAGGGCACAGGCTGGGCTGAGGGACTCCCTCCACCCCGAGTGCACAAATTTTTGTGCACCGGGCCCCTAGTAGAAAACATAAAGAAAAAAACTCTGACAAGCAAGGTCTATATAATAGTCAAATTTATTTTAACTTTTAAAAGTCAAAAAGAGGGAAAAATTGTTTCAAAAGGATACTTTAATAACAACAAAAAACCTGTCTCCATTATGTGAGAGAAAAAGGAAGAAAGAAAGAAACCTTAGGTGAGGAGAAGGAAAGCAACAGTCACATTCAGGAGTAAGAGAGGAACAACAGAGAAATTGAAAGAACTGACATAAAAGACTAGCATTTGGAACAAAGACACAGACCTGTCAAAAGAAAAGAAAAATGCCAACATTTCTTGCCTACTCTCAAATTCTAATCACTTCAAACCCTAAAGACCTCATCATCTCTTCTTCTGTGTCAATCCTTTATGTCATGTAAATGGCTGCGAAAAACATCGTTTCACACCCCACCCATGCCCTAAGCCATAGCAGTCTCACTGCCTTTCTCTCCCCTCTAGATTTTTATTTTTTGTTATTTGTAAATGTTGTCTGTACCAGATATTTACTTTATATAAAAAATTTTAAGAAAACAGTATACTTCACTTGATAGTAGTATATAAATCTGCTTCTGTCTTCCTCTTGAACTTTTACAAATGTATTTTGGAAGTACTAGAACTGATAATTAGGATTGTAATAGAATAGGATACAAGTTCTAATGGCAAAGAGCTAATTATTAAATCTAAATGTGATGTAATTAAATTCTCTTGTTCACACTTATTAGTGAAATAATAAAATCACTTTTGGAAATACATGATTGGAGGAGAGGAAAATAAAACTTTGAAAGACTCATTCAGCCATTTTTCTTAGGCCAAGTATGTTTTTAATCTCACTTTTCTCAGTAGTGATAGTGTTGCAGAAAGACCAAAAAACTAAGCGACGCTTTGAAGAGGTGGAGAAATCATTTTTAATAACATGCGGGGTCTCTGGGGAGTCCAAAAAATCCCAAATCCAGAGCGAGCATAGCACTGTGAGAACCTTGCTTTATAACTGCCCCTGGAGTTCATTGATTTGCAAATATACTCCCTCCCCCCAAGGCCCTGAAGGGAGAATTCTTTTCATCTACCCTTCCCCCAGGTACAGGGCTCAAAAACAAGGCCCCTGCCTTACCTACCAGGGGACAGGGCTTTGTTTGGTTTAATGGCCTAACATTCCTTGGAGAACCAACCTTCCTCCTCAGTAGGGATTGACTATATCAGGGAGTTATTTGGATTTTGTGTTCTTTCAGGTATAATAGAGAGCCTTCATGATTTAATTATTTGAAAGCAACAGTAAAGGGAAAATTCAGAAAATTCACAAAAGACTGTTTTCTGAAGAGAAGTGGAGGACCATGTTCATTGGTAGTTATGGTTTATTATTGAAAGTATTAAAGCTTGTTGTGTTATCTGATTATCAAATGAACTATTTAAAAGTTACATTTATTGATTTATTTTGCTAATTATAAAGGGTAGTACATATTCATTGAAGATAATTTGAAAAATGCAGAACATTTTTTATGAAGAGGAAATATGAATTAAAAGTTAGAAAGTACTTCTAAAATCCTAATTACCAAAAAATCCCCACTAGAAACTTCTTTATATACACACATTAAAAATATATGTCAGCATAAATGAAATCATACTGTATTGGATGTATTACATAGTTTTCTCCTTATATACTCTTTCTTCTTAGTAATAGGGAGCAGGAAGTTTTCTTAGTGACAGTAAGTCAGGCTTCAGAATGTAAAGTGCAATTTCAAAGTTCATACATATAATGAAATACTGTCAGCCAAACCTCAGGGGGAAAAACGTTTTTCACCACATGTTTTGTTCCCCTGCTCAATAATTTGAAACTAAATATGATTGATAAAATTGAGGTTGAGTTTTTTTCTGTTGCATGTTGAATAAAACTGTTCTGGAAATGAATTAATTTTCCCGCTTATTAAAAAAATTCTACAATGAAGTAGGATATAGATGATTGATTAGTGAGAATCCACAGTGGTTAACTTAGACAAGATGGGTAATTCTCTGTCATGGTCATTATGACTAACATTTTATGGGTATGGTTCTCCAAAATCAGCTGGTGTTCTGTTCCTAGGAGTCTTCCTGAGTTGCCTGTTGTCAGACATTTGTTATTACACCTTAAACTTGCCAGACAACTATCTTGTTCAGTATGTAGCTTTATTGCTTTTGGCAAGATTCAATACTTTATTGCTATAGAAATGTTACTTACATAAACAAACCCTAGCCAAAAATGTCATCTGTGTAGAATTCTCTTTGAATAATGAAAAGTCAGGATTGGTAGTTGTACAGCAAGCAATCTTAAAAACTGATAGGATGTAGTAGCCTCCCATCTGCCTGAGAATGGAGCCCCATGTTCTCTGCTTACTAGTATTATGAGATGTTTGACTTCAGATTTGTTCCCTAAAAGTATATAAGCAGATGGAAAATTTGTACAACATACCAGTATTTTTATTTTCTAGTCTATTCCAGGAAAAGAAATTATATCAAAATAAAATTTTTCATTACTTAATACATTTTAATCAATTAAAACTCTATACAAGCATTTTTGTAATCGTAGCTATAATCAAGTTTGCTAGGATTTTAGATAACTTGTTTAAAGATTGCCATATTAGTTATTTTGACTTCTCAGTAATACTTGTATTTTTCAGAAACCTTGCAAATGATAATCAGAATTGCAAACTACTTGCCTGCAAGATTTGACCTTTGTCTAGAAATTATATTTCTGAGTTGCAGTGGTTTTTAGCACATAACTGAGAGAGTAAATTAAGCACATATTTATTGTGTGCCTATCATGTGCCAGACACTGGGTTAGTAATGGGAGATATTAAGCTTGTGAAGGCATGCTCCTTGTCCATAAGGAGACCATAGTTTAACTGCGAAAATAAAAACAAAAATAGTCAGTGATACTATAACATAATAAATGCTATAATGGAGGTCTGGACTGAGTAAGAATTATATACAAGACTCATTAAATTGTTATATTATAAAGTTTTAGAGGTCAAGGTCCAGTATAATTCATCTTTATATCTCCTGAAACAAGTTATACAAAATAGATGCTTAAGAAATATATATAAAAGAGGTAATATGCAAAGTGTCCAGGATGCCGTAACATCAACGACCACTCAGGAGGAGGCTGAGTGCGCAGGTGGGTTGGAGTGATTGCGTGGGAGGTGAGGCAAGCCATGGATGCCGCAGTGGCTTGAGCAGGCCCAGAGCAGAGGTAGACAGGGGTGTCTGCCCAGCACCAGCCACCGCAGCTCGAGCAGGCCCAGAGTGGAGACAGGGGCACCTGCCAGCTGCCACACGCCAGCAGTCCCACCTCTGCACATGAGCTGCAGAGGAAACACCTTTTTTAACTGCTCATTGGCTAAGCTCCTGGTATGCCACTCACAGTATTCTTGATAACTTGCATAATAAGAATCCAAGAAGGTGATCTAGGGGTTTTCCACCCCACTCTTGGAGGAAAAAATGAAAGTCTGCTGCTGGAGGGCTAAGAAATGTCATATCCTGCCCTAGCTGGTTTGGCTCAGTGGATAATGCCTCAGCCTGTGGACTGCAGGGTCCGGATTTGATTCTGATCAAGGTTGCAGGCTCCTCCCTTGCTGGGGCCCAGGTCAGGGCTCATGCAGGAGGCAACTAATCGAAGTGTCCCTGTCACATTGATGTTTCTCTCTGTCTTTCCCTCTCTCTTCCATGCTCTCTAAAAATCAATGGAAAAATATGCTCAGGTGAGGATAAAAAAAAAGAAATGTCATATCCTATGAAGGAGACATCTTGAAAATGCCTAAAGAAAGTTGTCATTTTTTTGTGGTGAAGGTACTGGAGTCTGTGTTGAAAACACCTTGGTGGCTGTGGCAGCCGGCAGTGGCAGCAGCCTTTGGGTGATGGGGATGGTGCCTTCCCCTGATCAGCCCGTTTGCCTCTTGCAGAGGGAGGACAGATATAGGCCCACGGGGAGCGGGCCTAAGCTGTCAGTAGGACATCCCCTGAGGGTTCCTGGACTGTGAGAGGGGGCAGGCTGGGCTAACCCCCCCTCTTCGCCCCTCCAGTGCACGAATTTCATGTACCGGACTTCTAGTACTTATTACATATAATGTGTATGAATTAATGCACACATCTCAGTAGAGAGAATACTCTTCCATTGCTATATCTAATGGTAATGCTTTGATAAATTTATACTAATTTTTTTTACTTTAACTTTTTATGTTTCTTCTCCAAATAATTTAACACCTGAAAATATCATACATCTGGCTTTGACTGAGAAGTGGAATTTCATTATCTATTGTTGTATCAGTCCTCTGAAACTACCTCCTTATACCAGTTCATCACATTTCTCTCTAATTCTTTAGTTACTGACATTTATCTTTGGCTAGATCCTGATAAGGAATGTTAAGATAAATACAAGTAGTGATATTTTAGCAAGGCAGTTTTAAATTCTTTTCATGATAAAACCTAAAAGAAGAAGGAGCACAGTCTATTAATAATAATATGACAATTGTGCCATTATAGAAAGGATAAGTGAAAAGCTCCTCTTTCATCTTTTCACCTTGTATGCTTTGTTGACTTTTTTTTTCTGGCTATAAGTAGCAATTAACTTGACTTTGAACAAAAAGAATGCTGATTTGCTTGAGTACAGCCAAATGAAGTTTGTAAATTAATAGTTTATTTTTTTATGAGTGAATGCATTCTATAATACTTGGTTCACTGTTACAATTTTCATATTTTATTATGGCTTCATTCTAAAATTGCTTTTTAAACAGTGCCACTAATTTTTTAGCCATCCGTATAACTGAATGGTTTTTTAAACCTAAATCTTAAAATTAAACATATTGGGTCTTCCTTTTTTTAAAAAAAAAATGTGGTGTTTTTTGGTTTTTTTTGTGTGTTCTTTTTTGTTGTTTTGTTTTTGCTTTTTAAATATTGCAGCATTAATAATTTGCTTTGGTAGTAAGCTGTTCCTATTAAACTGCCTGGTTCTAAGGTGTAATTTTTTTTCCATCTTAACTAGATCATTGAGGTTGGACTTTGTGAAGTGTTTGAGCTGATCAAGGAGACACGATTTTCTCACCCATCCCTGTGCCTCAGGAGTCTGCACGCCCTGCTGAATGTGCTTCAGGGCCAGCAGCCAGAAGGCCTCCAGTCGGAGCCACCAGACGTCCTCGGTAAGAACTCAGGGGCATTAAAGTCTTTAATGTAAAGAGTTTCTCCTGAAGCACATACAGCAACCTGTAATGCAGTCTTGTTTAATTATGGCATTGAAATAGCTGGGATATAAATTTTAAGGGATTTTGCTATATTCTACCATAGTTATGGTTCAAGAGTTACAGTTCATGTCCAGACAGACATATTTTTATTATTCTAATGATAAATAGCAAAACATAAATCCTTGGTACGCAGAAGTAATCCTCAAGCTTTATAGTCACTATTAACTTAAATTATTCTTATTAAACTTTTGGCCAAAATACCTAATATTGACTTATTCTAACTTTTCATGTTGCTCTGTACAATTAAAAAGATAGGAAAAACAGGACAAATGCTACCAACCCAAACAGTGCAGTATGTTTCTAAACAAAGAGCTTTTTAAAAAATTCCTAATAGGTGAAAGTATAGTTTTGTCACAAAGCTTCTAAATTAGTAACAACTTCTATTAAATAAAAATCTTTGCTTTCTTTTAAAGTGTATTTATTAGAATTCTATAAATACTCTCTTACATGCCGTTGACTTAGGAGTTCTTAAGAAATAGAGATGGAGATGGAGACCTAATTTTGAAATTGGTAATTGCTTTTCTCTGATGCTACCCATGCCTTTGAAGAGTTTGCATTTTTTTTAAATTTCAAGCATTAGCATTTATCAGTCAAATGGGCCCTGTCTGTGGAATTTCTGGTTCTCTAGATTTGGGGTGGGACCCAAGAATTTGCATTTGTAATAGTTTTTGGCTAATGCCAGTACTCCCATTCTGGGGATCACATTGCTGATCTGAACTAGAGTTTGGTCCTTTTTCTCTACTTGACTATTTGGATTTCATTAGATCTACATGTGAGAAATAATTTCATGAACCTAATTACATGTCAGATTATTCTCTTTTGTTCATATATGGTGATTAGTTTTTGTACTTGATGTTTGTTGTTGTTTTATTTTAGTGGGGGAAGGGAGTGCTGGCTATGAAAGCAAGCTGAGGATTTTTAAAAACAATAGCCACCCCCAACCACCCCAGACTTCCCACCCCATGTTTTTAAGTGCTACTACCACATAAAAGCTGTCATCCTTGTTGGTTATTAACATGGTAGCACAAGTATTACTCTTGTAATGCACTACTTGGCTTCATGGTATTTTACTGAAGAATTTATTGATTAATTTTACTTAAGAATATTTTACTAGTTATTCTTAGCTATGGTTTGTCAATTAACAAATTGAAATAATAAAAATATCCACTAACACCTGTATATCCTATATCTTACTTTGAACAACATGCTAATCATTCTTCTCCTAGACCTTTTACCATTCTATTGTCTTTTATCAATTGTTATATACTTTTTTTCTGTATCCAGCCTATAATTAAATACTCCCTTTCATTTATTCTTTTAAAAATAGATCTTGTTCATACTACTGGGTTTTGAAATTACAATGTGTACTTTAGTGTAATCATCTTCTATCAAAACTTCCATCTGACCCCTAACCGGTTTGGCTCAGTGGATAGAGTGTCGGCCTGTGGACTGAAAGGTCCCAGGTTTGATTCTGGCCAAGGGCATGTACCTTGGTTGCGGGCACATCCCCAGTGGGGGGTGTGCAGGAGGCAGCTGGTCGATGTTTCTCTCTCATCGATGTTTCTAACTCTCTATCCCTCTCCCTTCCTCTCTGTAAAAAAATCCTTAAAATATATTTTAAAAAACTTTGATCTGATTAATTTGTTTGCCTTTATTTTCTTGTTAATAGTTTCAAATGTTGCTCTACTGTCTTTGTTCTCTCTTATATCCTTTTTTAAAATGCTTTAACACTTATCCTTCCACATATATTTTAGGATTCATTTAAAAGAAAAAACATTTTTGGTATTAAATTCATAACTTAATTTTAGGACTGACATTTGATTATACAATATCTATTGAGGAAATATTTTTATTTGTTACATTATCTCCTGTATTTTAAAAAGTGACATTGCTAGATTTGACTTGGTAGTCTCTTGTATCCTTTAAGTGCTTCTTTCTGATTTCACTTTGACTTATTTTTCTTTTGAGGGCTTTATGATCACTTCATATATTTTATTTTATTTCATTAGATCAAAGATGTAAGTAATTTGTTTTTTTAAACTAAATTTATATTGAAATCTGCTTTTTTCTTTTGCTGTAATATAACTACATTAGTTGTACTTTTTTCCATTTTGGTATATTTCATGAAACATATGTATATGTTTCACTCTAACTAATGATAATGGGATAGCTTGATGATTATTATACACCAAGTTTCTTTTTTTAAAATGGCTTTTGGTTTACAAATTGTATAGTTAAAAAATATTCCTTTATATTTATATTTCTGTTCAATTTAAGGTTATAATATATGTTCTTAAGTAGTTACTTAAATGAAATAGCACCTTCTGTGTTCTGTGCTAAGAGTTATCATTCAAGGGTAATCAATCCAGACATTGTTATTGCTGTTATGGGACTTAGCATCAGACAGTTGGACACATACATGATTTCAAATGTGGAGTAGCATAGGAGAAAGTAGAGGGAATTCTCAGAATCTATAACAGGCTTCCCTCAAGAGGTGTCATTTGCGATTTAAAGGATAAGTAGGAAGCAATTAATTAAATTTCTCGGCAGAAAGGAGAGCATGTGGGAAGACTCTCGGACAGGAAGGAAAATGACTAAAAAGAGAGAAGGCTTTGCCAGAGGTGAGAAAAGAGTCCGGGACTAGATCATGTGGAGTTTTATAGGCCATGTTAAAGGAGTCTGGTTAGTGCTGTAGGAGGATCCTTATGCTTTAAAACATTATTTTATGTCACTTACACTGTTTCCTTTCACTTGAATCTAACATTTTGATGACAGAGGCATTCTTTGTCTTGTTTGCCAATGCACTATGCTAACCTTGAATAGTTCCTGATGTATAGGAAGAACTCAGCAACTATTTGCTGAATAATTAAAAGATTAACGGGCCAAAGGTTAATAGTAGAAGGAAGGAAGGACAAAGGATGGAAATAAGGATAGATGATGAAAGGATGGAGGAAAGGAAGGATAGTTGGAGGAAGAGGTGGAAGGGAAGGCAAAGGAAAAGGTTAGATGGAAAAAGGAAACACGAGTAAAGAAAGGGACGGAGACTAGAAAGAAGGAAGAGGAGCAAAAAGGAATTAACAAAGAAGAGAATGAATCTAATAGAAAGCTAGATTTTTGGTTTGAAAATTCTCTTTGGCTATAAAGAGGAAAAAGTGATGGTAGGAGCTAAAATTTATGAACACTTTTTAGTTAGTCTGATTAAGAGATGAAAATAGCATGGGTTGGGAAGATAATAATGAGATAGAAAAAGTGGAGGAATTAATTAGGAATTAGGGATTAGGTATGGATGATGAGGAATAGAGGAAGCCTGTATTTCCATGAGTTAGCAAAACCCCCGACCCACCAAAAAAAAAACACCAAACCAAAAAGCACATACACACAAATGGCCTTGTAATTCTAAGGGAATTGTGATACATTAATTTTCTTTCTTTTGTTCTTCTTCCCTCCCTTTTCCTTCTCCCTCTCTCCATCTTCCTCAGTTCTTCTGTCTTTTTCTGACTCTGAGTAGTCACTCTTTAAGGATTTTCAAATTCCCCTTCCCTTCTGGAGAAGAGGTATCCAGAAGTCTGTTGATTAAATCTTGGGCAGAGTTATTCAGGGAATTTTGTGTGGAGACTTCTGATAGCCATAGAACATTCATGTTATTTTTTCCATCTTTGCCACAAATGGCTTTTTGATTTAGGGAGACTCTTTTAACCTTCCTGTGCTTCCATTTTCGTTACTAATCAAAGGAGGAGGACATCTGTTTTATTGGATTGGAGGTTTTTCTACGATGTAAAATGAATTACATATCACCTCTGTAAGTGTGAACTGCTGTGTTAGCAATAAAGGAATGTCAGAATGACCAGAACGACCGATCGCTATGATGCCCACTGCAGCCAGCGAACTGGCTGGATTGGGGAGGGGTCATCCAGCCTACCTTCTGCAGCCCCTATCCCTGCCCAGCTCCACCCCAGATCGGTCCCCCTACCCCAATCAGGAGCAGGGCCAGCTGGCCAACCACCTGTGGCCCCTCCCCCTGGCTAGCCCTGCCCCCGATGGGCCCTCACCACCTGATTGGCCCGCGGCCCCTCCCCCTAGAGATCTCTGCCTCCAGTCGGCCCCCTTCCACTCTGATCAGGGACAGGGCTGGCTGACCAAACGCCCATAGACCTGCCTCAGGCTGGCTCTGCCCTCAGTCAGCCACCCACCCCAATCAGGGGTAGGGCCTACTAGCCAATTGCCTGCAGCCCCTGCCCCCAGCTGGTCCGGCCCTGATTGGGCCCCGATCTAGGTGGGCTGGCTGGCAAACCTCCTACTGTCTCCTCCTCCTGACAGGCCCAGCCTGATCCACCCTGATTGGGGCCCAGCTGGCCGGCCGGCCCCCCACCTGTGTACAAATTCGTGCACTGGCCTCTAGTTTTATAGTTAAGTAAATTACAGCACATATTTTATGTATTCTGTTGTTTTGAAATAAATACATAATTTTATGGGCACTTAACATTTTAAGAAGCTCATATTTTTCCCTTAAAGGTAAAATCAGTGCAATAAATAGTCTATTACTTAATAGGATGTTTCTGGCATATGTGAATGCCTCAAGGAAAGTTTCTTATAAATTACCTTGGATACATTCCATGTCTATTGATAAAAATGAACTGAACTAATGTTTTCTAAGGTCCTCTGTATACAAATCTTCTAACCTCTTTGAAAAAAAGGGTAACTAGAGAGGAACTAATGCAAAATAAGTATTCAAGCTACCTTAAATATTTTTTTATAATGAGGCAAAGGTAAAAAATAAATATATGCATCTAATGTGTCTGTTGAGTGAATATAATTGAATTCTATTTTATCCACAGAGTCTCTCTTCCAGCTCCTTTTGGAAATCACTGTTCGAAGTACTGGCATGAATGACAGCACAGGACAGTCTCTGACAGCACTTTCCTGTGCTTGCCTCTTTAGTCTGGTGGCTTCTTGGGGAGAAACCGGAAGGACACTTCAGGCCATCTCTGCTATCCTCACCAACAATGGCAGCCATGCTTGCCAAACTATTCAGGTATTTTCTATTTATAGCTGCTTTGAAAATTATAAGATGCTGAATTCACCTGGATTTCTATCGGTAGGAATTCCTGAGTTTTCTCAGTCTGTGTAATAGTTTGATCTGTCCAAAGTTGATATATAAGTAATGTATCATATTCAAACTAAGCTACATATGTGTTTAACTCTGTAGCATTAAAGGTAATAAATGAAATATGGCAAAAACGCAAATCTTGAGCTTAGTTTTGTGTCAGTACCACAGTCTCATCTTTCTCTGCGGCATCTTGCTCTCCATCCTCTCCCACCTCCTCTCTTGCCCTAAATTTGCAAATATGGAATTTCTTCATAGTTTCCAAACATCTTTCTCTGTTGAAAGAAAAAGATAATGGTATTATTCTACTATATTTTTGATCAGTTGATTATAATTTTTCATTATTTGTTTCAGAGATACTTTAGCTTTGCATAATACATTCTTAACTTCTAATATTTATGGAATAAACTTTATGTCATTGTTAGTGGTGGGAAACATCCTAATATATGAATTCGATTTAATTATTTTGGACGGTTTTGGAAATTGAGTAAGAAGTTACAATTTTAAGTCTCTGTTACGTGCTTTTCTCTGGCCCATTGGATCAGCTCCCAGAACACATGGAAAGGCTACCTCAATCCTATTTTAAGCAGGCCAAAGATAGCAAAAGAAGTATAATGGATCATTTTCTGGGACTTACTCAGTGATGTTGAACTCTTCTTGTCAAACATGAGTTGTGCCCTTACTTTAGTTTTCTATTCTTACTCTTTTCCTCTTTCTGCCCTGCCTGAAACCCTCTTCTCCCTCTTTATGATCCTTCATTTTTGTTGTTGTTAATCCTCACCTGAGGACATTTTCCCATTAATTTTTAGAGAGAGTGGAAGGAACAGGAGAGACAGAGAGAGAGAAACATCGATGTGAAGAGACACATCATCGGTTGCCTCCCATACAGTCCCTCTGGCCAGAGCCAGAGATCAAACCTGCAACTGAGGTACGTGCCCATGAGCAGAATCCGAACCCTTGACCCTTCGATCTGCAGGCCAACACTCTATCCACTGAGCCAAACCAGCTGAGGCGATCCTGAATTATTTTGAAGTTCCTCTATGTGGTGTTTTTCAAAATGTGTTCTGCTGCTGTGCTTTAAGAGTTTGGCAAAATTTTTAATATAAATGTATACTGAAAATATATAAATACTTCATAAATTTTAATAAAATAACATTCTGATATCAGCTACCAAATTTTAAAAATATAATGAGCATAAACACACGAGCTTATTAGGCATCCATGTGATTTTTTTGTGTTTTTTGTGTTTTTTTTTTTTGACCAGGATATGAGATGAGATTTAAATGTTGAGTTGAAAATGAGTCACTCCAGAGGCAGGAGGTGTTAGTGTTGGGGGTATGGAGGGAATATTCTTGGTATCTCTGTGCTGTAGCATGGAAGTAAGAGTAAGAGTGGAATGTTGAAGACTGAAAAACGTTTAGAATAGTTGTAGTATAGAAGATCAGGTTGAAGAGGTCCTCAAAAAATAAGAGAGAAAAAGAGGAGGAGGTGGAGAGGAGAGACAGAGAAAAGGGGAGGGGGAGAGAGAATTGGTGAGTGGGAGAGAAGGGGGGATGTATAACATAAAATAAAGTTAGAGGATCCAACTAGGAAATCCAATATCTAGGTATCCAGCAGAGAGGAAGAAATTACTTAAGGAAATTTACAAAGAAAACTTCTTCACCACAAATATAAACATTTTCATATTGACAAAAAACAACAACAACAACAACAAAACCACTGAGTGCCTAATACAATGAATGAAAAGACTCAGACTAGGTATACCTTTACAAAATCAGAACAGTGGTAATAAAGGGATGATAAAGCTTCCAGAAAGCAAAGACAGGTTGTGTACCAAAAAGATCAAGCAGAATGGCCTTGCACTTCTCAGAAGCAGCACTGACATAGGAAATGGCAGAACAGTACCTTTAAAGTCCTGAGGGGAAATGATGATCACCATCCCTAGCTCAGTCATTGTTCATGTTTGGGGAAATTTAATGATGCCTTCAAACATGCAAGGTAAGGAACAATTTTTACTTTTATGTTTGCTACTGTCCTTAGTCTCTACTAAATCAGGGCTTCTTAAGGGGTGTTAAGGAAAAAATGGAAATGATGTTTGACTTTATTGAGAGGAGTATGCATAGATAACACTTAAAGATAGCTACAGAGAAAACTTAGCATATGCAAAAATGTCAGTTGTTGACTTGACAAAATAAAGAAAAATTATGTAAGGCAAGAAATAATATGTTTTATAATTTGACTCCATTCTGGAATATGATTACACCTTCATAATAAAGTGACCTTTGTATACCTATATTGGCTTAACCAGAAATTATTAACCTGTTGTACACCATAAGCGTCTATTGACACAAGCAGCGGACCTTCCCCACATGCCACGTGCATCTATTAAATATATATATATATTTTCCCTAAGTGGCAGTCCTAACTTTTTAAAATTAAATTCAAAATATCATGGTGTGTGGGGATGGTTTCTGTTTTGGATGCATGGTAGTTCACTGGTTAAATAGCTCGATTTTGAGGATTAGGAAGAGAGGAGGGGTATCATCTTTCATAGTAGACATCAACAGAAAGTATCTGAAACAAAAAGTAAAAATGAAAACTTTCGTATGTTGTATGAATGAAACTCTAGGTTCATTGCAAGTGACAAGATTTCATTCTTTTTTATGGCTAAGTAATGTTCCATTGTGTATACATACTACATCTTCTCTATCCTTTCATCTATTGATGAGCACTGAGATTGCTTCCATATTTTGATTATTGTAAATAATGCTGCAGTGAATATTAGGGTGCATATATCATTTTAAATTAGTATCTTCAGTTCCTTTGGATAAATACCAAGAAATGTGATTGCTGGATCGTATGCTAGTTCTCTTTTTAAGTGTTTGAGAAACACCTCTATACTGTTTTCCATAGTGGCTGTACCAATTTACATTTTCACTAACAGTGCATAAGGATTTCCTTTTGCCAGATTCTTGCCAACACTATTGTTAATTGTTTTTATGATGACAGTCATTCCCACAGGTATGAGGTGATATCTCATTGTGGTTTTAATTTGCATTTCCCTGATGATTAGTGATATTGAACATCTTTTCATGTATTTGTTGGTCATCTGTATATCTCCTTTGGAAAAAAATCTATTTAGGTCCTCTGCCCATTTTTGATCAGATTTTTTTTCTGTTTAATTGTATGGGTTCTTTATATATTTTGGTTATCTGATATAGCATTTGCAAATGTCTTCTCTCATTTACTAGGTTGCCTTTTCCTTTTGTTGATGGTTTTCTTAACTATGCAAAATTTTTTAGTTCCGTATAGTCCCATTTGTTTATTTTTGCTTTTGTTCCCCTTGCCATTGGAGACAAATCGAAAAAAATTATTCCTAAGACTGATATCAAAGAGTTTGTTGCTTATGTTGTTTTTAGAAGAATTTTTTGGTTTCACTTTGCATATCTTAATCTTTAATCCATTTTGAATTACTTTTATATATGGTGTTAGGAAAGGGTCCTGTTTCATGCTTTTGTATGTATCTGTCCAGTTTTGCTAACAACACTTATTGAAGAGACATTGTATATTGTTTCCTTTGTCATAGATTTTATTAACCAGTATAAACATGGGTTTATTTCTGGGTTCTCTATTCTGTTCCATTAATCTGTGTGTTTATTTTTGTGCCAGCATCATACTGTTTTGCTTACTATAGCTTTGTAGTATAGTTTGAAATCAGGACGTGTGATATCTTTAGCATTGTTCTTTCTCAAGATTGCTTTGGCTATTCTGGGTTGTTTGTGACTATATACATTTTAGGACTATTCTATTTCTGTGAGAAATGTCATTGGTATTTTGATAGGGATTTCATTGAATCTATAGATTACTTGGATAGTATTGGCATTTTAACAATATTAATTCTAATTTATGAACACAGTATATTTTTCTATTTGTTGTGTCATCTTTAATTTCTTTCATTAGTATCTTATAGTTTTCAGATTACAGGTCTTTAAAATCATTGATTAAATTTATTCCTAGGTATTTTATTCTATTGATGCAATTGTAACAATTTATTTTCTTATAAATGATTATATATGATTAAAGTGTCTTTATTTTGTCTGTTTTATGTTTGCCACATTTAACAATGTCTTTTTATGTTATTTTTTCCTTCTCTTTTGTATAGGTGCCAACGATACTAAATTCACTACAGAGAAGTGTGCAGGCAGTGTTGGTGGGAAAAATTCAAATTCAGGACTGGTTTAGCAATGGCATTAAGAAAGCAGCTTTAATGCACAGGTGGCCATTAAAAGAAATATCTGTTGATGAAGATGATCAGTGTCTACTTCAGAATGATGGATTTTTTCTTTATCTGTTATGCAAGGATGGATTATACAAAATAGGCTCTGGATACAGTGGAACAGTTAGGGTAATGTGATTTCTTACAGTTCTTAATCATAACAGAAGTTATATCTACACTAATTTGTATTCTTTTTGTTTCTAGCTTCATTTTCAGAGTACCATCTAATTTTGATATAATAGTATTTCTTTAAAAAATTATAATGGAAACAAATGTGTTAAATGTCATTTATCTGTTTTTTATTCGTTATTAATGATGAAACTATTGGTAGATTAACTTTTGTTATTTTGCAGGGCCATATATATAATTCTACATCTCGCATCAGAAACAGAAAAGAAAAAAAGTCTTGGTTAGGGTATGCTCAGGTAGGAGAATATCGACAATAAAACAAACTTTTCTTTCTCATTTTTTAAAAACATGTCTGTATTTGTTTAATCAATAAATATTATTGCTTCTATTTAAATAGATATGGTATATTTTTAATAATATGTCTATAACATCGGGGAGTGGGAAAGAGGCAGCAGGGGGTCAGTGGCCTGCTTGGTGGGCTTCCCAGGCCCCTTGCAGGGCACCAGGAAGTGGGAAAGCAAGGTGGTGGGCTGAGGAGTGGGAAAGAGGCAGCGGGGGGGTCAGTGGCCTGCTTGGTGGGCTTCCCAGGCCCTTTGTGGGGCACCGGGGAACAGGAAAGCAAGGCTGCAGGGGCCAGGGTCCTGCTTGGCAGCTCCCCAGACCCCTTGGCGGCACCGGGAAGTGGGAAAGGAAGGCAGCAGGGGACGGGTGAGTGAGAAAGAGTTGGCGGCCTGCTTGGTGGCTTCCCAGGTTTCTTCCAGGGATCAGGGAGCAGGAAAAGGCTGGCCTGACCACGAGACGGGGTTTTCCCTGCTTTCTGGTGGCTGGAGGAAGATGGGCAGTAGGCAAGCTTGGGAGGCAGGCCGCACCCAGCCCTGGCCACGCTCAAAAAAGAGAACAACATGCAGGGGAGGGCAAGAGTCTGAGAGATCATCATAGAGGGGGATGCCTGCTCCAAGCCTCCACGGTGTGCCTGGGGGCAGGCCCCCGGCAGGTAG
>PVJC01040117.1:0-15938 GCA_004026665.1 Murina feae
TAATCTAGATGGATTGCCCCCCAGCCAAGCAGCCTACGAATGAGCGGGAATGTATCACTTATCTTAGCCATCGATTATGGGATGCTTTGCTACTCAGCATGGTTGTGCCAATATCTACCTGATACAATTTTTGTATAGTTTTGTATTTTAGCTTTCCTTGTACACAAGTCTAGTCCTTCACACGCTTCATCTTTCTTTTTTTAATCCTCACGTGAGGATATGTTTTTATTGATTTTAGAGAGAGAAGGGAGAGAGAGAAACATCAATATGAGCGAGAAGCATCAATTGATTGCCTCCCATACACTCCTGACTGAGGATCAAACCCTCAACCTAGGTATGTGCCCTGCCGGGGAACGGAACCTGGAACCTTTTGGTGCTTGGGATAACAATCCAACCAATGGAGAATCTGGCCAGGCGACAGTCTTCATCTTCACATTCCTCAGTGACATAGTCCATTTTTTGCACAGTGGGCACTCCAGACATTTTTGTTGGTTTTGATTGGATAACAATTTACTAAGGTGTGAAATCAGCACAGGGAGTCCTTACTTAGCCATGTCCTGGTCATCATGAGAGACAAGCTAGTGAGCTCTGTGCCGAACAACGGCAAGCTCCCATGAATGCTCCCAGGGAGATCGAAGTAGCAATGATCACTGTTAGCTGCTGGGTCAATTAGGCAGGGCTACCCTTTCTGTCACAAAGCTGTAAAGAGTTAGGACAGCAGGAGCTGCCTCTGGTCTTGTAGAGTAGATCTGGGATGTTTAACTGCACTCACAAATCCTCCTGGGGGCGTTTTCTTCTTTCTCACCATGGGCTTTGCTAACTCATGGAGTTTAACCTGAAAGAGATTTGTTCATCCCTGTTTTCAGGAGCTGAGGACCAATCCCAGCGCAGCTGGCAGAGGGAGGTCCCGAGTCCATAACAGTGAGCGACTCCACGAGACCAGGGCCTACCTTCAGCCCTGGACTGGCTTCCACGTGTCCCATGCATGACCTCAGGGAATCCCTCAGGCTACACCCATGATGGGGTGCGGTTGCTGGTCTAGGTTCATTTCATTGTCACAGCAGCACCATGGGAGAAGGGAAGGGCCTTCAATGTTGGTTTGCCCAAGGTCACACAGCTCTTCAAGGGCACAGCGGGGTCTGAATACAAGTCCTTCTGTCTGCCTTTAATCCAGCCTTTTCCCAGGACACAGGCTGCCTTCTCCACGGCCCAGGCGTGACTGCGTGATGTCAGCCCCAGGAGTCTGAGGTGGGCAGGCTCTGCTACATCTGCATATAAACATACAGGGGATTTCCATCCCTGTGCCCGCCTCCACTGGGAGACCAGCTGCCAGGCAGCTCTGCTCCTTCCCTGTCCTCATGTGCTCCCAAACCTTCAGCCAAGGTCCTGCAGGGTATGAGAGCTTCTGGACTCTTCTTCCATCCGTGTCTGTACGTAGGAAATGCCAAGGTATGAGGTGAAGTTTCAAGACTGGTTTATAGAGCCATCTTCATGTTGCAGCCACAGGAACTTCCTCTACAAACTTGCTATCTTCCAGAACATTCCATTTCAGTAACTGAGGAAGAGGCTCAGCATCTGGTGAGGAAAGGACTCAGACTCCTGATGCTGCCAGACTTTCCCTTTTAACCAGTAAGAGCTGCCGAAGCCACAAGGAGTAGTAGTGGGGGGAGAGGAGTGGGGGGCACAGAGCAAGAAGCTGTCACCATCCTTCTCAGGGGTGAGCAAAAAGCCTGGAGGAACCAAGTCCACGGGCCCAGCTGTGCATCCCGAAGGGAGAGAAGGGAGACCCGGAAGCTGCACACAGCCCTGCACTGAGCCATCCAGGAGGCTAAGTGGCCGCTGCCCTCCAGGAGTCCCATCGTGCCAGTTATGCAGCAGGGCCCTACCAGGTGCCCCCCCCCGCCCGCCTCCCGCTGTCGCTCATCCACGCAGTGTCACTCACCCCTGAGCTGAGTCCTGGGCAACGCTCACACTCTCCCAGCTATAAGCTGTGGGTGAGGAGCTGTTTTGTTCCCTGCTCCGTATCCATTCAGAGCCGAAGAGCCTGGCCTACAGGTGATGCAGAATCAGAGATTTGCAAACCAAGTGCGGAACCCTGAGAAGGGAGCGTCCCTTTGGAATGGTGTCACTTACAGAGCAGCTCGAGAAGCCTGTGGGAAAAGGGAGAACTCTGCAGGCGTCGTCTTCATGGCTGAGATGCACTCACGAGAGAGAACTGGGGAAGGTGCGGGACACACGGGGTCACAGAGGTTTGTATCAGAAGGTCTGTGCACGGGTTCCATCGTCTGCCTAACGAAAATATTGACATTTACATCGTTAACATGCTCGGGCTTGCCACAGGTACTCTGAGAATTGTTCCCCAAGGCATGTGAAAATGAGAGCGGCAGATAACGTATTTGGTTTAAAATGAGAACTTGCTCAGTTGTTTAAAACTTTTTAATGTCCACTTCCATCATGTGTTTAGTGATTATGTTTTATAACCTAACTGACTAAGCAAGTTTCTGGGCGCTAAGGCACCCGCCTTGCTCCCGACTTGCAGTTTCCAGAGCTATTATTGCCTTTTACTTACGATACAGTGACCATCTCAACTCACTTGCTTGGTCAGTTCACCAAAAAAGTGTATTAAAGAGGAAAACCATAAAAAGGATACATATGGGCCTTACATTTTATTTTTAATTCCAAATGGGAAGGAAAAGGGGGCACATGACAGGCCAGACCAGCTCAGTGACCAAAAGTAGCCACGGACGCTCTGACCAGACTCCTCCCTGGACAGGTCCCTGCGGCTGTCCCGGCCCAGGCCTGCGGCTTCCTCAGCAAAGGCCCGTCTTTACCTGCAGTGAGCCTGTCCCCGTGGTTACACATCCAAGATAACATGCCTTGGAAATGTCAGTCATCTCCTCCTCCAGACCCCTGGGGGCACCCGGCCACCCAGAGCAGAGGTCACACAATCCCCCTCGCTCTCTTGTCCCCGCACACCATCTCTCCGGGCTGAGAATGTTCACTGCCCGGGACCCACCAGCAGAGAAGGGGTACGCGCCTCTGCTTTACTCCTTACAGACCCTAGAGGCCCCCCGCTCTGTGTTCCCGCCTCCCCCATTTACCACCCAGGGCTTTTAGGCTCTCCCTTCCCACCAGCTTTTCTCCTTTGACTCTAAATGCATAAAATAAATTACAAAACGCCCTTCTCCCGAGCATTTCTGTCTGTTGAGATCTTGCTTCTGGGCATGTCCTCAGTTTTTATTTGCTTGTTTTTTGGCTCAAGTATTCTCATAACATTTCTCTACAGGTCCGGATGTTCCTTTGTTGACAAGAATCCGATCTTCAAGCAGAGAGTTACTTATTAAGAACCCAGACTTGAGCACCACCGTCTGGTGTGTCACTTAGCAGCTATGTGACCTCCACCTGGTACAGTCCGCGCCAGCCTCTGGGCACCGTGGCCCAAACTGCTGGAAAAGCCAGAAACCCGGAGAAGCCCGGCGTGCCCAGGCCGCATCCCTCGCCACCTCTGATGCACAGCTGATCCAAAGTTCAGTTGATTTTACTCAGAAATAACCTAGAGCCCCCTCCCCTTCCGACCTGACCACCGCGGCTAACTCCAGCCCGGCTTCTTCTCGCTGAGCCCATCCTCCCAGGACAACTGCCCCACGGCCCCTGCAGCCGCCTCCGGGCGTGACCAACCTCGCCTGCCGTCCCAGAGGGGGGAATCTCGCCCCTGAGACCACACACTCGGTTTCCCAGTGAGGCCTGCAGCCTCTGCCTGCCTCACCGGGTCCTGCTTCCCCCAGCGCGTGCATGTCCGCCCCCACTCAGCTTCCACCCAGCTTCTCGGCGCCAGGCAGCCCACGCCCAGGCCCAGTGGCAGGTGTCACAGCCCCTGCCTCACAGGTCACCTCTGCACCTGTCCTTCCCTGCCTGGAGTGCCGCTCCCCACCTCACCTGCCCGAAAGCCCACTCCGCCTCAGCCCTCGGCCTGCTCCCCTGACATCTTGTCCCTCACTGGGAAGCTGGCATTCCTTCTTCAGGAAACGCACCCCGGGAGGCACGGCTTCCCGGGGCCTGGCTGCATGCTTTGTGCCTAGCTCAGTGCCTGGCATACGGTGGGCGTTTCATATATATTTACCAAATAAGTCACACCTCCCAAAATACCTACCTAGCTATGCTTCTATCTCCAGACCACGCGCTGAGTTCCTGATGGCAGAAACTCGTCTCATGCCTCTCCTCACCTCCACGCGTATCACAGTGCCGAATGCGGTGCTAGCAACCCATGTACTAGCAAATCCTTCTGGCCCATATCCGTGGAAAACCAACCACAGATCCCCTGGGGAAATGGTGGTGGTGGGTGAGCGTTATCTGGCCCTGCAGGGGGATGGGGAGTGGGTGCAAATCCTAATTCAGAACTCTAGGAATAAGATGTAGTGGTTGTGTTATTAGGAGTGGGGTGGGGGCACATATTCATATGACTAACTTAAAAAGATTGGGGTGCTTACGTATCTGATTAGAGGTTCCAGCAAAATGCCGTGGTAGCAGGGTGGGTGGAGGGAAGCCGGAGGGCTCCCAGGGAGAGCCACGCCTTGGAGCTTTCATTGCCAGGTAAGACTCAGGACTCACAGTTAAACTGGCATTTCAGATAACCTAAGAATAACATTTTTGTATAAGTGTGTCCCATGCAAGATTTTGGATATACTGACTCTAAATATGTATTCAGTGCTCACCTGAAATGCAAATTTAATTGGGCCTCCCGTATTTTTACTTATCAAATGGGAGGGGCTCATGGGAGGTAAGCAATGGGGCTGTGATCACAGAGGCTTTGAATGACCTTGACTTGTCAAAGAATTTGATGTCATCCTGAGAACTTACGCTCAGCAATGAAACAGAGACTATATGAAAAACAGTGCACACGTAAGTTTCACGGACATAACTCAGACCTCCCTGGGAACGCAGCGTCACGCTGATTTTATGAGTGCTCAACACGTTGGGAGCCATTCAGAACTTGTCCTTAAATGTGAAGATTTTTTAGTTGAAAGTTAAATGTTTACATGTAACAAACACAGATAAATAAGATTTTAAAATCATACGTTTCGATAATGAGCACATAAACATACTGGCCATCTGAATCAGATATGAAATTAATGATTAAAAAAACACACTTATTATTTAGTTACCCTAGCCAGCACAAAACCTCTTACTTTAAAATACATCATTCAGAATAGCAACTGACAAAAACAAATTAGCAATCTGTTTTTCTACTGCATGAATATCAATATTTGTGTTTTTTAATGTTTAAAATTTATCTCTGAAAAAGCAAGAATTGATATGGAATATTTAGAAATCCCTTTTTAAAAAATGCTAAGTATTTGCAAAATATTTTCTGCAATTTAAAAAAGTATAAAATGTTATTATTGAACAATTGGGGAAATCTGAGTGTGGGCTGGAGGTTATAAGGAATTCTTTTCATAAGGAATTCTTTTAAAGATGGTCACTGCTTTTTTTTGGTATTATACTGCTTGAATAGTTTTGTGTTTTATCATTCTTTTAAAATATATTTTATTGATTTTTTACAGAGAGGAAGGGAGAGAGACAGAGAGTTAGAAACATCGATGAGAGAGAAACATTGATCAGCTGCCTCTTGTACACCCCGCACTGGGGAGGTGCCCTCAACCAAGGTACATACCCTTGACCAGAATCGAACCTGGGACCTTTCAGTAAGCAGGCCGACGCTCTATCCACTGAGCCAAACCGGTTAGGGCTCATCAATCTTTTTATTTGCACCATTTATTTCAGCAGGATTCTCATTTGCACCCATTCTAACAGTGCTGCTGATCTCTAAAGGATTATTTACATCTCTACGTAGAAGCAGGCAACACGTCTCAGGTATTTTTTAAGGCTTATTATGTATCTGTATATGTTATAAGGTACTAGTGGCCCAGTGCACGAATTTGTGTACATTAAAAGGAAATTAATTAGAAAAAATATTTTAATATCATTATTCGCCCTTTCTCTATAATAGAAGTCAACCATATTCACGATTGACAATGACAGATCAAAACACACACGTGCGATTGGCACCGCAAGAGCTTTATATGATCTGCGCATGTGGGAGTCAACTTAGCCTTTTATAGATAGAGAATAATAACTGTGGTTGAATTGAAAATGAAATCCTTTTATGTTTTAGGTACATACTGAGGATTGTGGGTGCAATGATGCAATGTCTGGAATTTGCCCCTAAACTCCAGAAAAGAGGAGGGAGGGGGAGTAGATAAAACAAAAGTTGCCAAAATGCTGATAATTGTTGAAGTGGGTGATGGGTATATAGGGGCTTGTACATGATTCTACTTCAGTGTATGTTTAAAAATTTCCATAATAAAAAGTAAAACTCAAACTGGCCTTTTGCATGAGTAAATAATTTCCTTAAAAGTACCTAATGTAATAAAAGAGAAACATGCAAATTGGTGTCACTCTGCTACACCTAAGCCACGCCTACCAGCCAATCAGAGTGACTATATGCAAATTAACCCAGCCAAGATGGCAGCTGGCAGCCACAGAACTGGAGCAAGCAGGAGGCTTGGTTGCCATGGCAATGGAAGAAGCCAAGCTTCCCGTCTGCCTAGGCCAGCTGTGGCCTCCACTCAAGGCAACAAAGTTTCAATTATAGAAGATAAATAAACCCAAGATACCTGCTTCCAACCAGCCTTGCTGGGAGCTTGGGTCGCTGGGGGCTTTGGCCAGCCGCAAACTGCCATCAGCCCCTCACCCAGGCTGGCCACACCTTCATGGGGTGAGGGTCCCCGCTGGGTGGCTTGGCTAGCCTACAAACAGGCATTAGCCACTCACCCAGGCTGGCCAGGCACCCCAGCGGGACCCCCACTCTGATCCGGGACACCCTTCAGGAAAAACCAGCCGGCCCCCACCCATGCACCAGGCCTCTATTCCATATAATAAAAGGGTAATATGCAAATTGACCCTAACAGCAGAACAACTTGGAATGACTGGTCACTATGACACACATTGACCACCAGGGGGCAGACACTCAATGCTGGAGCTGCCCCACAGTGGTCCAGTGTGCTCCCACAGGGGGAGCTCTGATCAGCCACAAGCCAGGCTGCCAGCGGTGGTGGTGGGAACCTCTTCTGCCTCCTCAGCAGTGCTAAGGATGTCCAACTGCAGCTTAGGCCTGCTCCCCACTGGCAAGTGACATGCCCCGAGGGCTCCCGGGCTGCCAGAGGGATGTCTGACTGCAAGCTTAGGCCTGACCCTCCAGGCAGCAGGCCTAAGCCAGCAGGTGGACATCCCTCGAGGGGTCCCAGACTGCAAGACGGCACGGGCTGGGCTTGGCTGAGGGACACCCCCCCAACCCTGAGTGCACAAATTTTTGTGCACCGGGCCTCTAGTCTATCTATAATAATAAAGGCACAATGTGCAAATCAACCAAACAACCAAACAGCAGAACGACCATCTGGATGACCTTCTGGATGACCACGCTATGACACACACTGGCGCCAGGCCAGCCAAGGCAGGTGTGATGCGATTGGTCAGGGGGCCCCGCCATTGCCCCACAATTTTCCTGCAGAGGGAGGCACAGGCCACTGGTCAGTGATGCTGTGGCAGGTATGCCAGGCTGGCCAGCGATCGATCGCCCCACAGAGGGAGGCCCAGGCCACTGGCTAGTGTTGCAGTGCGGGGCTGGCCAGTGATTGCCCCGCAGAGGGAGGCCCAGGCCACCAGTCAGTGATGCTGTGGCGGGTATATGGGGCTGGCCAGCGATCACCCCGCAGAGAGAGGCCCAGGCCAGCCAAGCAATCACACCCCATGCCTGTCTCCTGCAGAAGGAGGCGACCAGTGGTGGAGGAGGAGGGGCAGTGCTGCACAGATGGCAAGCAGTGGCAGTGGTGGGGGCAGGGCCAGCTGCTGGAAGCCAGGAGAAGGAAAACCCTGATAGGCCCTGATTGCCGGCCAGGCCTAGGGACCCTACCCAAGGGGTCCCATATTTTGAGAGGGCGCAGTCTGGACTGAGGGACAACCCCCTCCCCCATACATGAATTTTGTGCAACGGGCCTCTAGTGTATATATAAAAGCCTAAGTGACCCTTCAACTGTTTGACCTATAACTATGACACACACTGACCACCAGGGGGCAGATGCTTGAGGCACAGGCATGGAAGCAAGGAACAGACTGATGAGTCTCAGAGGGCATGGGGGAGGGGGAGGGCAGGAGGAGATGAACCAAAGATCTTACATGCATACTAGAAGCCTGGTGCACGAATTCACGCGCCGGTGGGGTGCCTTAACCTGGCGGGGATTGGACCCAAACCAGCCCGGTCCATGGATTCGTGCAGCGGTGGGGTCCCTCAGGTCAAATCCATGCACCAGGGCTCTGACATTCCTCTGGGGGTCCCAGATTGTGAGAGGGCATAGGCCAGGCCGAGGGACCTCCCCGCCCCAGTGTATGAATCCGTGCACGGGGCCTCTAATATTATATATAACATATACATCCTCTAGCCAATTCACATTTAAAAATACATACATATTTACATCTACATATGACCTATATTTTCTTGCTGTGACTGGTTCATAAAACAGTTGAGTGTGTGTATCTTTTCATGATGGCTCACATGTATGGACCAGGCACTGTGCGTAGCATTACCATCCAATACTGATTTAATGTTTGCAACCCTCTTTTGATCTGGGCTTCCCACCCCCACTTTACAGGTGAGAAATAAGCCTTATGGTGCAATTTTCAGCGTCATGAAGACAGCACACGTGTCTGCATCAGGGACCCAGACTCTCAAAGTCCATGTGTCTAACCATTTCCGATCTGGCAGGTAGACAACACAGACTACCAGGAAAAGAACGTGGGAACTGTCACATGCTCTCTCTTGCCACGGCCCCGGCTCAGGGCCGGCCCGAGGTCAGCTCAGAGCCACTGGGTCAGGCCCACCCTCAGGGTCAGGCCTATGGAGCTGTGGTCCGAGCAGGAAAAGGGAAGCTGCTCCACACAAGGACGGCAGTGAGCCGAAGGCTTCTCAGCAACCACAGGGGCTGTGTGCTGCCTACGACTCCTTAGTAACCCAGCACTAACATGCACGGGGGCCTCCCCACGCCACTTTCCAGTCATTCACGGGCAGAGCTTCTTCGGGCACAGGGCTGGGGCGGGTGGGGGACCGGGTCAGGGGAGCTGGAGGACACACAGCTCCCTGGAGGGGCTGGTGCAGCTGTGGCCGCTCTGCCCCATGAGCTCACGCCTGGCAATGCACCCAAGGTGACATCATGCGGCCTCCAGCCGCTGCAGCAGAGCGGGGAAATCAGCCCGGCTATTTCTAGCTGTTCCCGAATAGTGCGTGCTATTCACAGGGGCTGGGAAATGTACCACGGTGCCTGCCCGCTATCAGCTGCTGCAGGAAAGGCAAACAGAGCTTATCAGTGAATAGTCACTGATTACCGCCCTTATCAACAGGCCCACTAGAATGGCAAGAGCTGGTGTGTGTGTGTGTGTGTGTGTGTGTGTGTGTGTGTGACACTTCAAAGTAGTTTAGCCCAAGAGTATATAAAAGAGCCACCATGACAATAATTACTATTATTTCTTTAGCTCTTACTGTGTGCTAGGAATTATGCTAAACGTTTTTGCATATATTATCTAATGTAATCCCTATTACAACCTTGCAAAATAGGCATTACCTCTCCCCCGACATGCACACATATATACACTCTTCCAGTGAGGAAGCTGAGGCCTGAGAGAGAGAGAGAGAGAGAGAGAAAGAGAGAGAGAGAGAGGTCATTTGCAAGGTCAGAAGCAGCAAAGCCCATACTGGCAGGCACTGGTCTGCGTTGCTCTGAGGCCCCGGGACAGCTCTGCACCAGAGGGACGGCCAGCTCAGTAAGGACTCAACAGAACACAGACTGGGGCTGTTTCCATCAAGAAACCTCAGCACCAAAGCTGGGCTATGGGCCACGCCTGGCGTCTCTCCCCTCACTAGACTGCCATCTTGTAGAGGGAAAGGGCGTGGAGAGTAGTGTTTACTAAGAACCTGTGGTGAAATGACAGAAAAGCTACAGCCTGATTTCTGCCCCAGTTCCTACAGCGGTGACTTCCTAGGTGGTAAGAGCAGCGTTTGTCTCATATTGGGTCTCTGATCCTGGCACCCTCGGAATTTCCTGCCCAACAGGAGCCCCTTCTGTTTAATGAGTCGTTCGGGTAGGGGCTGGGGGGTGGGGGCTGGGAGGCTCTAGAAGGGGGCTCCTGTATGGGCCGGTCGCAGGAAAGAAGTGTGGGATTTTCAGCCCCATCCCCTGGCTGCCCAGCGGGGCACAGGCCTAGCAATGGATGTAATGACTGATCCTGCTATGCAGGAAGCTCTATAAAATCCCCAAAATACGGAGTTCGGAGAGCTTGCTTCGGCTGGTGAGCATGTGGAGGGGGGACTGGCATCCAGAGCAGGGTTAAAAACACAAACGCCCGCAGCTCTCAGTGGTGCTGGCCCAGGGCGGACTCAGTCTGCCAAGGGGACGATCACAAAAGCCATGCTCGACATTGCCCATCAAACCCAGTCACCCTGGAGTCCAGAGTCAGGAACCGAGCCTCGCTGGACGGTGCTGTGCTGGGTTGCAGCTCCATCGTTTCCCACTGAGCCGCCCTGATGGCGACGATGATGGCGCACAACTCGCCACAGCCCAGGAGACACCGGCTCCGGAGGTTAACACCTGCCCTGGGTCAGGCAGGAGACAGGACCACACCTCCACGCTCATCACAGGCTCGGGGCTGTCAGCACCAAGAAGGCAGACCTTTCTTTTGGTGAAATAAAACTCATTTAAACCAAAGGGGCCCTAGCTGGTTATGCTCAGTGGATAGAGCGTCGGCCTGTGGACTGAAGGGTCCCAGGTTCCTTTCAGACAAGGGCACACGCCTGGGTTGCAGGCTCAATCCCCAGTGTGGGGCGAGCAGGAGGCAGCCAATCAATGATTCTCTCTCATCAGTGATGTTTCTATCTCTCTCTCCCTCTCCCTTCCTCTCTGAAATCAATAAAAAGATGTATTTTTTAAATGGGTAGTTTATTTGGCCCAGATGCATATGCAGCGATGTTGCTGCGGTGCTTACACTTGCTGGAGAACAGGAGACCCGACAGGAAAGAGGCTCGGCTCAGCCTGTGCACCAAGGAAACATCAGCCGTCCTGGACCGCAGTCCACCATGAGTGTGCTGTGCTGCCATGTGGCTCACAGCCGAGTTGATAAACTTCTGCAGGTGGAAGATTGCTTCAACCCTCCGAAGGAGGCTATATAATCCTGTGATACTTCAGTGAACAGTTTTTGAATCTTTTTCCCCCCAAACAGTTTTCCCCAAGGCATAGAGCCAGTCCTTTCTTACATGGCAGACACCCAGATGGCTGGGGGAAGGGGGCGTTGGAGGGGAGAACGGTGAGTCCCGCACTCTGCTTTCACTGGAACGCTCAGGAGCAGCCTGGGAGAAGAACGCCTGGAGCCCGCTCTCCTCCCCTCCTGCCTGTCCTGTTTGCTGTGGGAATGGACAGAGCACCAAGCGGTTCAAAGGCAAGAGCTGGCTCTGTCATGGTCCACGTGCCAACAGACTCTGCAAGCCGATACTTCATCCCATCAGCTCCTGAGAACATCACCCTTCCTCAGCCTTTCCCTGGAGAGGACCTCAGGGAATCGTGTCTGCTTTCCTCTCTGCGTTCACAGCTCCGCCCCGAGCAGCAGAGCAGGAGGGAGGTTGGTCCTTCACCTATGTCAGCAGCTGGCAGAACCAGGGCCCAGATCCTGACTCAGCTTCCCCATCAAACCCTACGGGTAGCAAGGACTCAGGAGTTATAAACACACTTACGGATGTCTCTGTGACGTCAGTGGGTAAATATCCTTACACGTCCCCACTAAATAAATATGAACGATGCTCAGTCAGCCTGGAGTCTCTGGTGCCCGAGGGCGGGACAGGGTGGGGGTGGGGAGGAGGTCCAGCCTACTCCCCACGAGGCCACCCATGGGTGAGCCTGTCTCTCCGTATCTCCATTCCCACAGGGAACAGGGCTGCTATGCTTACCTGCTCAGGGCCCTGAGCGTTAATGAGATGAGTTAGAGGAACATGCCTGTTAGCACAGCGATGCTCAGTACATATGGGCTTTCCTAATGACCAAACTTCCCTTTCCAACAATCTGAAGACCGGAGGACAGTGAAACGTCACTCCAAGTTAAGAAAAACAGTCGAGAATTTTCAGGACAAAACCATGTGAGTGGCCTTCGAGCTTGAGACAGAGAGACACCTTGAGGCTTGAAGTGTGGCTCGTCTGAGTTGAATGTGTTATAAGCGCGAGAGACGTGCCAGATTTGGGACACTTATTTTGAAGAAAGAATCTACAATATCTCATGAATCCTGTTAAAATATTGATTACATACTTGTTGCTATAACATCGTGGGCGCGTTGGGTTGGATAAAATGTTTTATTAAAGTTATCTTCACTTGCCTCGTCTCCCCTTTGAAAGTGTGGCTCCTGAAAACAACACTTCTTAGATGTCTCGCTCTGTACTTTTTTGACACTGAGGTCACAGGGAGAAGGTCACTGAGCTCCACCCCGGGACCATGACAGAGGTAAGGCGTCTCCCTCAGGTGCTGCATGAAAGTAACTGGATCTCAAGGGAAAACACAGCCGACGAGGTCACAGACCGCTAGCTGCACATTAACCAGTCTCCCCTGCTGCCCTTCGCAGTCACAGGGAGAGTTCAAATGTCCATTCAGCCATTCCCTCGTCCTCCTGCTGCACCCGTCACAGCCTCCTCCAGCTGCAGGTCAGTGCGTGACATTTTTATCACAAACCACAAATACACTGGCTGACACACAGAGCCTGGGGAAGGATGGTCTTTGCTTAAAACCATGTGCTTCGCTAATGGGCTGACCCTTTCCACTGGGGAGGCCAGAAGTAATGGGAAGACATCCCTGAACCAACCGACAGCAAATAGTCAAATAGCTAATTACACGGTTTATTTAAACTAGAACAGCGATTTCCACTTAAAACAGGTGACATTGCCCTAACCGGTTTGGCTGGGTGGATAGAGCGTCAGCCTGCAGACTCAAGGGTCCCGGGTTCGATTCTGGTCAAGGGCATGTACCTTGGTTGCGGGCACATCCCCAGTGGGGAGTGTGCGGGAGGCAGCTGATCAATGTTTCTCTCTCATCGATGTTTCTAACTCTATCCCTCTCCGTTCCTCTCTGTAAAAATATCAATAAAATATATTTAAAAAACAAAACAAAACAGGTGACATCTGACTATTTAGTCAGGGGCACTAACCACTTTTCCCTCGGATTATCAAATAATAAAATGGCGAGCCAACACAATAAGAGCTGTCCAGCGTGAATGGGCAAAATTCGACCTACTTTCCTCTTTTGTCAGATGGGCAGAAAACATATTTCTTGGTGTGTCGCAGACTTTTAGTGATTAGTTAATGTGTGCCATGGAGTGGAAAGGTTTGAAAATCACTGAACTAGAGGATAAGCAGTGAGAGGAGGCCCATCTCTCCATGCCAGCCGCATCGCGCGGCTTTCTGCAGCATTTTTTCAGTTTTCCATAAGAGGTACCATCTCAATATACTTGACAGAAAAAAAACACACACTGGAATTCCCAAATGCATAGTTAAGAAATGAAATAATTTTACTTCTTTTTTGAGGACCGATGGAATTTCAAAGCTCTGTTGCGGTATATTTCTATGGCAGTCCCTACCTCTGCAATGCTGTCATATACTGTATTATCCTTTAAAGATAGTCAAGACAGGGCTTTGTTCTAGACTAAGTTCCAGAAAAAAGGCTCTAAAGGAAAGTTTTATGACAGGTAGGAGTGACATTTTCCAGGAGAAATAACACTGTGTGTTGAACATGCACAGTATCTTAAGAGCTCTACCCCCAACTTTTAAATGAGGAGATATCTTAAACTTACAGTAGACAGAATACATACTCTATAGAATTTACAATCTATTCTGCTAGAGAGTGTGTATCGCAGCAGGAAGGACCCCTATACATCAGTGTGTCTATTAAAACATCACTTTGCAGGTACACACTTGTAATGAGAAGTACCATGGAAATCTGAAGTACCGCCTAATGAATATAGACAGTGACACTGTAGTATAATGTAATGTGGGCAATCGTTTTAGAATATATAAATGTATCAAAGGAAATGCTTCAACCTGACAGGCTTAAATTTGATGCCCAAATGCCTCGAAGTATCCCTCAACTTTATACAGTGCGACATGATGACTTTACTCAATAACATGACTTGCAATTCCTCTCTATAATGCTGGAAGTGCTTTCGCACCCTAGAACGTTAGTCCCTGTTCACGAGGCAAGTCCCATCCCAGGTTACAGCTGAGAGAACGCCGGCTTCAGGTGAAGTGGCAGGGCGGTGCGCAGCAGGCAGGTGCGCCCGGGAACAGCAGGCCTGGCAGGAGAGGGCAGCGCCCACACCGCCTCCCGACTTCACTCTGAGCGGACACACATTCCTGTCGAGGGAAAGGCTCGATTTCCCAGCACAACCCGGACTTGGCAGGACTGCTGTGAGGACCGCCAGATGGTGCCATCTCTTCGGAGAGCCGCGTGATGGTTTCTTATAAAATTAAACCAGTATCTACCCTCTGCTTATAGGTGTTTCCCCATGAGCAGCACGGCCTCCTACAGCATGAGCCCACGTCGCAGCAATGAAGGAGCTCGTGTGCGTGGAAGTGACTCGCAGAGCCCGGCGCGAGGTGGAAGCTTGTTAAACAGCATTCCTACCTCCTTCCATCTCCGCGCACAGCACAGAGTGCATGCTTGTATGGCGGGGCCATCCTAGTCCACTTGAGAGTTTCGGCGGGAATGCCGGTGGCCCTGCACCCCGCTTAGACTCTGACCATGTGTTGTCTTCACAACCGCTGCTCGCTCTGGGCTGTCGGGTCTCCCAGCTGCCAGCGCGCCCAGCTCTCTGCCTGAGAACCGGGTCACGGAGTAAACTGCGTTCCCACAGGCCGGTGCTGACCTCCAGCCCGGTTCCGGGTTTGCTAACTGCGCAGTCTGTGCTGTGGCCTTGACGCTCGAGAGAGGCTTCTGGCAACAGCCAAGGTCCTGAATCTTCCGGAACTCACCGAGCACTTAACAATCTTCGCAATTTGATGGAAAGGCCCTGTTTATGGGACTTACATACCAACTGTAAAGTGGTACAGACCCCCCGACTCTGCTGGAAAACGGGCTCCCCCTTGCCATTTGCTTTATGTGCTACACAAACGCCTGACAAAAGGAAGCAGGACGCGGGACTGAGGACCAGGACCTAGGAAATGACTTTCTCAAGCAGCATGGCACGAACGTGAACTTGGATGAAGGCCACTGGGGAAACGCCTGTGCCCTGCGTCCTCGCTGCACGCGTGCGCCCAGGCGGGCACGGCCTTCGTCCTGCAGCAGCAGGAGACGAAAACCACTCCACGCGTGAACCTGCACCATTTAACTAGGTTTTGAAAAACGCTTAAAGCACTTCTCTTTCCTATTGGGAGCGGGCAAGGCTGCTGAAGAGAGCAATGCTCCTCTTCATGACAAGGGTTTATGCAAACGTTATCATCTGCCTTCGGACACGTACGCTGGATGTTGGAGATGCTTTCTGGGTTGTTGGAAAAGAGAAATCGTGACATAGAGATGCCCCTTCTAAGAACAACAGCAAATATATCCCCAGAAACGAAGTCAAGTGGCATCCTGCCCCCAAGCTGGGCGCTCCACAGCCCTCTCCTGTGAGCAGGGCAAGTACGGATGATGAAGTAAGAACGAGAGGAAGGACCAGCTGGCCAACAACAGAGGTGCCACGGCTCTGGGTTAAGGCCAGCACCCAGTCCTGGCATCAATGCATGGGACTTGCAGCAACAGGCTGCTGCCCAGGGGGTCTCACCAGGTCCCCTCAAGCCTGCGGCCCACACACCAGGGCCCCAGCAACAC